>ONZH01015820.1:0-27539 GCA_900303285.1 Rhinella marina
GACCATGTACACAGCCATACAGAGATCACAGCCATCTACAGAGAAGAGCAGAGGACCATGTACACAGCCATGCGGATCATGTCTACAGAGAAGAGCAGAGGACCATGTACACAGCCATCAGGATCATGTTTACAGAGAAGAGCAGAGGAACCATGTACACAGCCATACAGGATCATGTCTACAGAGAGAGCAGAGGACCATGTACACAGCCATTGCAGGATCATGTCTACAGAGAAGAGCAGAAGACCATGTACACGGCCATGCAGGATCATGTCTACAGAGAAGAGCACATGTACACAGCCATGCAGGATCATGTCTACAGAGAAGAGCAGAGGACGATCACAGTCTACAGAGCACATCATGTCATGTCTACAGAGAAGAGCAGAGGACCATGTACACAGCCATACAGGATCATGTCTACAGAGAAGAGCAGAGGACCATGTAACAGCCATACAGATCATCTACAGAGAAGAAGCAGAGACCATGTACACAGCCATAACAGGATCATGTCTACAGAGAAGAGCAGAGGACCCATGTTACACCGGCATGTCCATGCAGGATCATGTCTACAGAGAAGAGCAGAGGATCATGTACACAGCCATGCAGGATCATGTCTACAGAGAAAGAGCAGAGGACGATGTACACAGCCATACAGGATCATGTCTACAGAGAAGAGCAGAAGACCATGTACACTGGCCATGCAGGATCATGTCTACAGAGAAGAGCAGAGGATCATGTACACAGCCATGCAGGATCATGTCTACAGAGAAGAGCAGAGGACGATGTACACAGCCATACAGGATCATGTCTACAGAGAAGAGCAGAGGACCATGTACACAGCCATACAGGATCATGTCTACAGAGAAGAGCAGAAGACCATGTACACAGCCATACAGGATCATGTCTACAGAGAAGAGCAGAGGACCATGTACACAGCATACAGGATCATGATCTACAGAGAAGAGCAGAAGACCATGTACACAGCCATACAGGATCATGTCTACAGAGAAGAGCAGAGGATCATGTACACAGCCATGCAGGATCATGTCTACAGAGAAGAGCAGAAGACATGTACACAGCCATACAGGATCGTGTCTACAGAGAAGAGCAGACGACCATGTCCACAGCCAGCAGGATCAGGTCTACAGAGAGAAAGAGCAAGATCATGTACACAGCCATGCAGGGATCATGTCTACAGAGAAGAGCAGAGGACCATGTACACAGCCATGCAGGATCATGTCTACAGAGAAGAGCAGAGGATCATGTACACAGCCATGCAGGCATATGTCTACAGAGAAGAGCAAGAGGACCATGTACACAGCCATGCAGGATCATGTTACAGAGCAAGAGCAGAGATCATGTACACAGCCATACAGTGATCGTTTCTACAGAGAAGAGCCAGAGGACCATGTACACAGCCATAGGATCAACAGAGATTACACAGCCATGGATCATACAGAGAAGAGAGCAGAGGACCATGATACACAGCCATACAGGTCATGTCTACAGAGAAAGCAGGGACCATGTACACAGCCATACAGGATCATGTCTACAGAGAAGAGCAGAGGCATCATGTACAGAGAAGAGCAGAGGATTTACAGGATCATGTCTTACAGAGAAGAGCAGAGGACCATGTACACAGCCATCAGGATCCTGTCTACAGAGAAGAGCAGAGGATCATGTACACAGCCATACAGGATCATGTCTACACAGAAGAGCAGAGGACCATGTACAAGCCATACAGGATCATGTTCTACAGAGAAGAGCAGAAGGACCATGTACACAGCCATACAGGATCATGTCTACAGAGAAGAGCAGAGGACCTGTACACAGCCATGCAGGATCATGTCTACAGAGAAGAGCAGAGACCATGTACACAGCCATGCAGGATCATTTCTACAGAGAAGAGCAGAAGACCATGAACACATCCATGCAGGATCATGTCTACAGAGAAGAGCAGAACACAGCCATACACAGGTCTACAGAGAAGAGCAGAGGGACCATGTACACAGCCATACAGGATCATGTCTACAGAGAAGAGCAGAGGACCATGTACACAGCCATACAGGATCATTTCTACAGAGAAGAGCAGAGGATCATGTACACAGCCATACAGGATCATGTCTACAGAGAAGAGCAGAGGACCATGTACACAGCCATACAGGATCATTTCTACAGAGAAGAGCAGAGGATCATGTACACAGCCATGCAGGATCGTGTCTACAGAGAAGAGGCAGAGGACATGTACACAGCCATACAGGATCATGTCTACAGAGAAGAGCAGAGGACCATGTACACAGCCATACAGGATCATGTCTACAGAGAAGAGCAGAGGACCATGTACACAGCCATACAGGATCATGTCTACAGAGAAGAGCAGAAGACATGTACACAGCCATGCAGGATCCTGTCTACAGAGAAGAGCAGAGACCATGTACACAGCCATACAGGATCATGTCTACAGAGAAGAGCAGAGGACATGTACACAGCCATACAGGATCATGTCTACAGAGAAGAGCAGAGACCATGTACACAGCCATACAGGATCATGTTCTACAGAGAAGAGCAGAAGATCATGTACACAGCCATACAGGATCATGTCTACAGAGAAGAGGCAGAAGACCATGTACACAGCCATACAGGATCATGTCTACAGAGAAGAGCAGAGGACCATGTACACAGCCATACAGGATCATGTCTACAGAGAAGAGCAGAGGACCATGTCACAGCCATACAGGATCATGTCTACAGAGAAGAGCAGAAGACCATGTACACAGCCATACAGGATCAGGTCTACAGAGAAGAGCAGAGGACCATCGTACACAGCCATACAGGATCATGTCTACAGAGAAGAGCAGAGGACCATGTACACAGCCATACAGGATCATTTCTACAGAGAAAGCAGAGGATCATGTACATCAGCCATGCAGGATCCTGTCTACAGAGAGAGCAGAGGACACATGTACACAGCCATGCCAGGATCATGTCTACAGAGAAGAGCAGAGGATCATGTACACAGCCATGCAGGATCATGTCTACAGAGAAGAGCAGAGGACCATGTACACAGCCATACAGGATCATGTCTACAGAGAAGAGCAGAAGACCATGTACACAGCCATACAGGATCATGTCTACAGAGAAGAGCAGAGGACCATGTACACAGCCATGCAGGATCCTGTCTACAGAGAAGAGCAGAGAAGACCATGTACACAGCCATGCAGGATCGTGTCTACAGAGAAGAGCAGAGGAACCATGTACACAGCCAGCAGGATCATGTCTACAGAAAGCAGAGGACGATGTACACAGCCATGCAGGATCATGTCTACAGAGAAGAGCAGAGGATCATGTACACAGCCATACAGGATCATGTCTACAGAGAAGAGCAGAGGACCATGTACACAGCCATACAGGATCATTTCTACAGAGAAGAGCAGAGGATCATGTACACAGCCATGCAGGATCGTGTCTACAGAGAAGAGCAGAGGACCATGTACACAGCCATACAGGATCATGTCTACAGAGAAGAGCAGAGGACCATGTACACAGCCATACAGGATCATGTCTACAGAGAAGAGCAGAGGACCATGTACACAGCCATACAGGATCATGTCTACAGAGAAGAGCAGAAGACCATGTACACAGCCATACAGGATCATGTCTACAGAGAAGAGCAGAGGACCATGTACACAGCCATGCAGGATCATGTCTACAGAGAAGAGCAGAGGACCATGTACACAGCCATACAGGATCATGTCTACAGAGAAGAGCAGAGGACCATGTACACAGCCATACAGGATCATGTCTACAGAGAAGAGCAGAGGACCATGCCCTGATCTAAACCCTAAAGAACCTCTGTGGAAGGAGCTGACACTTGCAGCATCACATGTGAGACAGCTGGAGCAGTGTTAGAGTTGCCAACCAGAATTTTTCTATTTTCTGGACGACTTATCTCAAAATCACAGACAGCCAACATTTTTTACAGACAAATTGGAAAATCATAATGAATGATGAAATTTATACGTAATACATGTCTATAGCTCAATACACTGATAACATCTCATTACCAGCATCTACTGTGAGCTGTAGAATCATAACCGTCACCACCAATGTAATCTAGTGAAGAACCACCAGCCTCAAAAAAATGCTGGCTACGTCAATTTTTTTTCAAGGACACAGGAAAATAGTCGCCTATTTTCACGGACTGTCCAGAAATTTCTGGACCGTTGGCAACCCTGAGCAGTGTGCTCACAAGGAGTTGCCAAAACACCTGTGGACGGAGGCAGCGGACTCCTCAAGAGTCACAGTAATCACTTGATTGTAGGGATTTCCTTAAAAGGTTGTGCAGCAAAGTATTGTAGAGTCAGTTGTAGAGAAGGATCAGGTAGTAATAATCTACATACATCATATGTCCTAGGAGGAGAAACACTGGAGAGTCACTTATAGAGAAGGATCAGGTAGTAATAATCTACATACATCATATGTCCTAGGAGGAGTAACACTGGAGAGTCACTTGTAGAGAAGGATTGGGTACTAATAATCTACATACATCATATGTCCTAGGAGGAGAAACACTGGAGAATCATTTGTAGAGAAGGATCAGGTACTAATAATCTACATACATCATATGTCCTAGGAGGAGAAACACTGGAGAATCATTTGTAGAGAAGGATCAGGTACTAATAATCTACATACATCATATGTCCTAGGAGGAGTAACACTGGAGAGTCACTTGTAGAGAAGGATCAGGTACTAATATTCTACATACATCATATGTCCTAGGAGGAGTAACACTGGAGAGTCATTTGTAGAGAAGGATCAGTTACTAATAATCTACATACATCATATGTCCTAGGAGGAGTAACACTGGAGAGTCACTTGTAGAGAAGGATCAGGTACTAATAATCTACATACATCATATCTCCTAGGAGGAGTAACACTGGAGAATCACTTGTAGAGAAGGATCAGGTACTAATAATCTACATACATCATATGTCCTAGGAGGAGTAACACTGGAGAGTCACTTGTAGAGAAGGATCAGGTACTAATAATCTACATACATCATATGTCCTAAGAGGAGTAACACTGGAGAGTCACTTGTAGAGAAGGATAAGGTAGTAATAATCTACATACATCATATGTCCTAGGAGGAGTAACACTGGAGAGTCACTTGTAGAGAAGGATCAGGTACTAATAATCTACATACATCATATGTCCTAGGAGGAGTAACACTGGAGAGTCACTTGTAGAGAAGGATCATGTACTAATAATCTACATACATCATATGTCCTAGGAGGAGTAACACTGGAGAGTCACTTGTAGAGAAGGATCAGGTACTAATAATCTACATACATCATATGTCCTAGGAGGAGTAACACTGGAGAGTCACTTGTAGAGAAGGATCAGGTACTAATAATCTACATACATCATATGTCCTAGGAGGAGTAACACTGGAGAGTCACTTGTAGAGAAGGATCAGGTACTAATAATCTACATACATCATATGTCCTAGGAGGAGTAACACTGGAGAGTCACTTGTAGAGAAGGATCAGGTACTAATAATCTACATACATCATATGTCCTAAGAGGAGTAACACTGGAGAGTCACTTGTAGAGAAGGATAAGGTAGTAATAATCTACATACATCATATGTCCTAGGAGGAGTAACACTGGAGAGTCACTTGTAGAGAAGGATCAGGTACTAATAATCTACATACATCATATGTCCTAGGAGGAGTAACACTGGAGAGTCACTTGTAGAGAAGGATCATGTACTAATAATCTACATACATCACATGTCCTAGGAGGAGTAACACTAGAGAGTCACTTGTAGAGAAGGATTGGGTACTAATAATCTATGTACATCATATGTCCTAGGAGGAGTAACACTGGAGAGTCACTTGTAGAGAAGGATCAGGTACTAATAATCTACAGACATCATATGTCCTAGGAGGAGTAACACTGGAGAGTCACTTGTAGAGAAGGATCAGGTACTAATAATCTACATACATCATATGTCCTAGGAGGAGTAACACTGGAGAGTCACTTGTAGAGAAGGATCAGGTACTAATAATCTACATACATCACATGTCCTAGGAGGAGTAACACTGGAGAGTCACTTTTAGAGAAGGATCAGGTACTAATAATCTACATACATCATATGTCCTAGGAGGAGTAACACTGGAGAGTCATTGTAGAGAAGGATCAGGTACTAATAATCTACATACATCATATGTCCTAGGAGGAGTAACACTGGAGAGTCACTTGTAGAGAAGGATCAGGTACTAATAATCTACATACATCATATGTCCTAGGAGGAGTAACACTGGAGAGTCACTTGTAGAGAAGGATCAGGTACTAATAATCTACATACATCATATGTCCTAGGAGGAGTAACACTGGAGAGTCACTTGTAGAGAAGGATCGGGTACTAATAATCTACATACATCATATGTCCTAGGAGGAGTAACACTGGAGAGTCACTTGTAGAGAAGGATCAGGTATTAATAATCTACATACATCATATGTCCTAGGAGGAGAACACTGGAGAATCATTGTAGAGAAGGATCAGGTACTAATAATCTACATACATCATATGTCCTAGGAGGAGTAACACTGGAGAGTCATTGTAGAGAAGGATCAGTTACTAATAATCTACATACATCATATCTCCTAGGAGAGTAACACTGGAGAATCACTTGTAGAGAAGGATCAGGTACTAATAATCTACATACATCATATGTCCTAGGAGGAGTAACACTGGAGAGTCACTTGTAGAGAAGGATCAGGTACTAATAATCTACATACATCATATGTCCTAAGAGGAGTAACACTGGAGAGTCACTTGTAGAGAAGGATCAGGTACTAATAATCTACATACATCACATGTCCTAGGAGGAGTAACACTGGAGAGTCACTTTTAGAGAAGGATCAGGTACTAATAATCTACATACATCATATGTCCTAGGAGGAGTAACACTGGAGAGTCACTTGTAGAGAAGGATCAGGTACTAATAATCTACATACATCATATGTCCTAGGAGGAGAACACTGGAGAGTCATTGTAGAGAAGGATCAGGTACTAATAATCTACATACATCATATGTCCTAGGAGGAGTAACACTGGAGAGTCACTTGTAGAGAAGGATCAGGTACTAATAATCTACATACATCATATGTCCTAGGAGGAGTAACACTGGAGAGTCACTTGTAGAGAAGGATCAGGTACTAATAATCTACATACATCATATGTCCTAGGAGAAGTAACACTGGAGAGTCACTTGTAGAGAAGGATCAGGTACTAATAATCTACATACATCATATGTCCTAGGAGGAGTAACACTGGAGAGTCACTTGTAGAGAAGGATCAGGTACTAATAATCTACATACATCATATGTCCTAGGAGGAGTAACACTGGAGAGTCACTTGTAGAGAAGGATCAGGTACTAATAATCTATATACATCATATGTCCTAGGAGGAGTAACACTGGAGAGTCACTTGTAGAGAAGGATCAGGTACTAATAATCTACAGACATCATATGTCCTAGGAGGAGTAACACTGGAGAGTCACTTGTAGAGAAGGATCAGGTAGTAATAATCTATATACATCATATGTCCTAGGAGGAGTAACACTGGAGAGTCACTTGTAGAGAAGGATCAGGTACTAATAATCTACATACATTATATGTCTTAGGAGGAGTAACACTGGAGAGTCACGTGTAGAGAACGATCAGGTAGAAATAATCTACATACATCATATGTCCTAGGAGGAGTAACACTGGAGAGTCACTTGTAGAGAAGTATCAGGTACTAATAATCTACATACATCATATGTCCTAGGAGGAGTAACACTGGAGAGTCACTTGTAGAGAAGGATCAGGTACTAATAATCTACATACATCATATGTCCTAGGAGGAGTAAACACTGGAGAGTCACTGGTAGAGAAGGATCAGGTACTAATAATCTACATACATCATATGTCCTAGGAGGAATAACACTGGAGAATCACTTGAAGAGAAGGATTGGGTACTAATAATCTACATACATCATATGTCCTAGGAGGAGAAACACTGGAGAGTCACTGGTTGAGAAGGATCAGGTAGTAATAATCTACAGACATCATATGTCCTAGGAGGAGTAACACTGGAGAGTCACTTGTAGAGATGGATCAGGTACTAATAATCTACATACATCATATGTCCTAGGAGGAGAAACACTGGAGAGTCACTTGTAGAGAAGGATCAGGTAGTAATAATCTACATACATCATATGTCCTAGGAGGAGTAACACTGGAGAGTCACTTGTAGAGAAGGATCAGGTACTAATAATCTACATACATCATATGTCCTAGGAGGAGAAACACTGGAGAGTCACTTGTAGAGAAGGATCAGGTACTAATAATCTACATACATCATATGTCCTAGGAGGAGTAACACTGGAGAGTCACTTGTAGAGAAGGATCAGGTACTAATAATCTACATACATCATATGTCCTAGGAGGAGTAACACTGGAGAGTCACTTGTAGAGAAGGATCAGGTACTAATAATCTACATACATCATATGTCCTAGGAGGAGTAACACTGGAGAGTCACTTGTAGAGAAGGATCGGGTACTAATAATCTACATACATCATATGTCCTAGGAGGAGTAACACTGGAGAGTCACTTGTAGAGAAGGATCAGGTACTAATAATCTACATACATCATATGTCCTAGGAGGAGTAACACTGGAGAGTCACTTGTAGAGAAGGATCAGGTACTAATAATCTACATACATCATATGTCCTAGGAGGAGTAACACTGGAGAGTCACTTGTAGAGAAGGATCAGGTACTAATAATCTACATACATCATATGTCCTAGGAGGAGTAACACTGGAGAGTCACTTGTAGAGAAGGATCAGGTACTAATAATCTACATACATCATATGTCCTAGGAGGAGTAACACTGGAGAGTCACTTGTAGAGAAGGATCAGGTACTAATAATCTACATACATCATATGTCCTAGGAGGAGTAACACTGGAGAGTCACTTGTAGAGAAGGATCAGGTACTAATAATCTACATACATCATATGTCCTAGGAGGAGTAACACTGGAGAGTCACTTGTAGAGAAGGATCAGGTACTAATAATCTACATACATCATATGTCCTAGGAGGAGTAACACTGGAGAGTCACTTGTAGAGAAGGATCAGGTACTAATAATCTACATACATCATATGTCCTAGGAGGAGTAACACTGGAGAGTCACTTGTAGAGAAGGATCAGGTACTAATAATCTACATACATCATATGTCCTAGGAGGAGTAACACTGGAGAGTCACTTGTAGAGAAGGATCAGGTACTAATAATCTACATACATCATATGTCCTAGGAGGAGTAACACTGGAGAGTCACTTGTAGAGAAGGATCAGGTACTAATAATCTACATACATCATATGTCCTAGGAGGAGTAACACTGGAGAGTCACTTGTAGAGAAGGATCAGGTACTAATAATCTACATACATCATATGTCCTAGGAGGAGTAACACTGGAGAGTCACTTGTAGAGAAGGATCAGGTACTAATAATCTACATACATCATATGTCCTAGGAGGAGTAACACTGGAGAGTCACTTGTAGAGAAGGATCAGGTACTAATAATCTACATACATCATATGTCCTAGGAGGAGTAACACTGGAGAGTCACTTGTAGAGAAGGATCAGGTACTAATAATCTACATACATCATATGTCCTAGGAGGAGTAACACTGGAGAGTCACTTGTAGAGAAGGATCAGGTACTAATAATCTACATACATCATATGTCCTAGGAGGAGTAACACTGGAGAGTCACTTGTAGAGAAGGATCAGGTACTAATAATCTACATACATCATATGTCCTAGGAGGAGTAACACTGGAGAGTCACTTGTAGAGAAGGATCAGGTACTAATAATCTACATACATCATATGTCCTAGGAGGAGTAACACTGGAGAGTCACTTGTAGAGAAGGATCAGGTACTAATAATCTACATACATCATATGTCCTAGGAGGAGTAACACTGGAGAGTCACTTGTAGAGAAGGATCAGGTACTAATAATCTACATACATCATATGTCCTAGGAGGAGTAACACTGGAGAGTCACTTGTAGAGAAGGATCAGGTACTAATAATCTACATACATCATATGTCCTAGGAGGAGTAACACTGGAGAGTCACTTGTAGAGAAGGATCAGGTACTAATAATCTACATACATCATATGTCCTAGGAGGAGTAACACTGGAGAGTCACTTGTAGAGAAGGATCAGGTACTAATAATCTACATACATCATATGTCCTAGGAGGAGTAACACTGGAGAGTCACTTGTAGAGAAGGATCAGGTACTAATAATCTACATACATCATATGTCCTAGGAGGAGTAACACTGGAGAGTCACTTGTAGAGAAGGATCAGGTACTAATAATCTACATACATCATATGTCCTAGGAGGAGTAACACTGGAGAGTCACTTGTAGAGAAGGATCAGGTACTAATAATCTACATACATCATATGTCCTAGGAGGAGTAACACTGGAGAGTCACTTGTAGAGAAGGATCAGGTACTAATAATCTACATACATCATATGTCCTAGGAGGAGTAACACTGGAGAGTCACTTGTAGAGAAGGATCAGGTACTAATAATCTACATACATCATATGTCCTAGGAGGAGTAACACTGGAGAGTCACTTGTAGAGAAGGATCAGGTACTAATAATCTACATACATCATATGTCCTAGGAGGAGTAACACTGGAGAGTCACTTGTAGAGAAGGATCAGGTACTAATAATCTACATACATCATATGTCCTAGGAGGAGTAACACTGGAGAGTCACTTGTAGAGAAGGATCAGGTACTAATAATCTACATACATCATATGTCCTAGGAGGAGTAACACTGGAGAGTCACTTGTAGAGAAGGATCAGGTACTAATAATCTACATACATCATATGTCCTAGGAGGAGTAACACTGGAGAGTCACTTGTAGAGAAGGATCAGGTACTAATAATCTACATACATCATATGTCCTAGGAGGAGTAACACTGGAGAGTCACTTGTAGAGAAGGATCAGGTACTAATAATCTACATACATCATATGTCCTAGGAGGAGTAACACTGGAGAGTCACTTGTAGAGAAGGATCAGGTACTAATAATCTACATACATCATATGTCCTAGGAGGAGTAACACTGGAGAGTCACTTGTAGAGAAGGATCAGGTACTAATAATCTACATACATCATATGTCCTAGGAGGAGTAACACTGGAGAGTCACTTGTAGAGAAGGATCAGGTACTAATAATCTACATACATCATATGTCCTAGGAGGAGTAACACTGGAGAGTCACTTGTAGAGAAGGATCAGGTACTAATAATCTACATACATCATATGTCCTAGGAGGAGTAACACTGGAGAGTCACTTGTAGAGAAGGATCAGGTACTAATAATCTACATACATCATATGTCCTAGGAGGAGTAACACTGGAGAGTCACTTGTAGAGAAGGATCAGGTATTAATAATCTACATACATCATATGTCCTAGGAGGAGTAACACTGGAGAATCACTTGTAGAGAAGGATCAGGTACTAATAATCTACATACATCATATGTCCTAGGAGGAGTAACACTGGAGAGTCATTTGTAGAGAAGGATCAGTTACTAATAATCTACATACATCATATGTCCTAGGAGGAGTAACACTGGAGAGTCACTTGTAGAGAAGGATCAGGTACTAATAATCTACATACATCATATGTCCTAGGAGGAGTAACACTGGAGAGTCACTTGTAGAGAAGGATCAGGTACTAATAATCTACATACATCATATGTCCTAGGAGGAGTAACACTAGAGAGTCACTTGTAGAGAAGGATTGGGTACTAATAATCTACATACATCATATGTCCTAGGAGGAGTAACACTGGAGAGTCACTTGTAGAGAAGGATCAGGTACTAATAATCTACATACATCATATGTCCTAGGAGGAGTAACACTGGAGAGTCACTTGTAGAGAAGGATCAGGTACTAATAATCTACATACATCATATGTCCTAGGAGGAGTAACACTGGAGAGTCACTTGTAGAGAAGGATCAGGTACTAATAATCTACATACATCATATGTCCTAGGAGGAGTAACACTGGAGAGTCACTTGTAGAGAAGGATCAGGTACTAATAATCTACATACATCATATGTCCTAGGAGGAGTAACACTGGAGAGTCACTTGTAGAGAAGGATCAGGTACTAATAATCTACATACATCATATGTCCTAGGAGGAGTAACACTGGAGAGTCACTTGTAGAGAAGGATCAGGTACTAATAATCTACATACATCATATGTCCTAGGAGGAGTAACACTGGAGAGTCACTTGTAGAGAAGGATCAGGTACTAATAATCTACATACATCATATGTCCTAGGAGGAGTAACACTGGAGAGTCACTTGTAGAGAAGGATGAGGTACTAATAATCTACAGACATCATATGTCCTAGGAGGAGTAACACCGGAGAGTCACGTGTAGAGAACGATCAGGTAGAAATAATCTACAGACATCATATGTCCTAGGAGGAGTAACACTGGAGAGTCACTTGTAGAGAAGGATCAGGTAGTAATAATCTATATACATCATATGTCCTAGGAGGAGTAACACTGGAGAGTCACTTGTAGAGAAGGATGAGGTACTAATAATCTACAGACATCATATGTCCTAGGAGGAGTAACACTGGAGAGTCACGTGTAGAGAACGATCAGGTAGAAATAATCTACATACATCATATGTCCTAGGAGGAGTAACACTGGAGAGTCACTTGTAGAGAAGTATCAGGTACTAATAATCTACATACATCATATGTCCTAGGAGGAGTAACACTGGAGAGTCACTTGTAGAGAAGGATCAGGTACTAATAATCTACATACATCATATGTCCTAGGAAGAGAAACACTGGAGAGTCACTGGTTGAGAAGGATCAGGTACTAATAATCTACATACATCATATGTCCTAGGAGGAATAACACTGGAGAATCACTTGTAGAGAAGGATTGGGTACTAATAATCTACATACATCATATGTCCTAGGAGGAGAAACACTGGAGAGTCACTGGTTGAGAAGGATCAGGTAGTAATAATCTACAGACATCATATGTCCTAGGAGGAGTAACACTGGAGAGTCACTTGTAGAGAAGGATCAGATACTAATAATCTACATACATCATATGTCCTAGGAGGAGAAACACTGGAGAGTCACTTGTAGAGAAGGATCAGGTAGTAATAATCTACATACATCATATGTCCTAGGAGGAGTAACACTGGAGAGTCACTTGTAGAGAAGGATCAGGTACTAATAATCTACATACATCATATGTCCTAGGAGGAGAAACACTGGAGAGTCACTTGTAGAGAAGGATCAGGTACTAATAATCTACATACATCATATGTCCTAGGAGGAGTAACACTGGAGAGTCACTTGTAGAAAAGGATCAGGTACTAATAATCTGCATACATCATATGTCCTAGGAGGAGAAACACTGGAGAGTCACTTGTAGAGAAGGATCAGGTAGTAATAATCTACATACATCATATGTCCTAGGAGGAGTAACACTGGAGAGTCACTTGTAGAGAAGGATCAGGTAGTAATAATCTACATACATCATATGTCCTAGGAGGAGTAACACTGGAGAGTCACTTGTAGAGAAGGATCAGGTACTAATAATCTACATACATCATATGTCCTAGGAGGAGTAACACTGGAGAGTCACTTGTAGAGAAGGATCAGGTACTAATAATCTACATACATCATATGTCCTAGGGGGAGTAACACTGGAGAGTCACTTGTAGAGAAGGATCAGGTACTAATATTCTACATACATCATATGTCCTAGGGGGAGTAACACTGGAGAGTCAGTTGTAGAGAAGGATCAGGTACTAATAATCTACATACATCATATGTCCTAGTAGGAGTAACACCGGAGAGTCACTTGTAGAGAAGGATCAGGTAGTAATAATCTACATACATCATATGTCCTAGGAGGAGTAACACCGGAGAGTCACTTGTAGAGAAGCATCAGATACTAATAATCTACATACATCATATGTCCTAGGAGGAGTAACACTGGAGAGTCACTTGTAGAGAAGGATCAGGTACTAATAATCTACATACATCATATGTCCTAGGAGGAGTAACACTGGAGAGTCACTTGTAGAGAAGGATCGGGTACTAATAATCTACATACATCATATGTCCTAGGAGGAGTAACACTGGAGAGTCACTTGTAGAGAAGGATCGGGTACTAATAATCTACATACATCATATGTCCTAGGAGGAGTAACACTGGAGAGTCACTTGTAGAGAAGGATCGGGTACTAATAATCTACATACATCATATGTCCTAGGAGGAGTAACACTGGAGAGTCACTTGTAGAGAAGGATCGGGTACTAATAATCTACATACATCATATGTCCTAGGAGGAGTAACACTGGAGAGTCACTTGTAGAGAAGGATCAGGTACTAATAATCTACATACATCATATGTCCTAGGAGGAGTAACACTGGAGAGTCACTTGTAGAGAAGGATCGGGTACTAATAATCTACATACATCATATGTCCTAGGAGGAGTAACACTGGAGAGTCACTTGTAGAGAAGGATCGGGTACTAATAATCTACATACATCATATGTCCTAGGAGGAGTAACACTGGAGAGTCACTTGTAGAGAAGGATCAGGTACTAATAATCTACATACATCATATGTCCTAGGAGGAGTAACACTGGAGAGTCACTTGTAGAGAAGGATCGGGTACTAATAATCTACATACATCATATGTCCTAGGAGGAGTAACACTGGAGAGTCACTTGTAGAGAAGGATCAGGTACTAATAATCTACATACATCATATGTCCTAGGAGGAGTAACACTGGAGAGTCACTTGTAGAGAAGGATCGGGTACTAATAATCTACATACATCATATGTCCTAGGAGGAGTAACAGTGGAGAGTCACTTGTAGAGAAGGATCAGGTACTAATAATCTACATACATCATATTTTCTAGGAGGAGTATTATTGGGAGAGTCATTTGATTAAATAGAGTAAATAATAGGCTGAAATGTCAATCCTCTGCGGGATGTGAAATCATTACTTTATAAAACTTTAGTGTCACCTCTTCTGGAAGATGCAATTCACTTCTGGTCCACAGAAAGGATGCCCTGGGGCAGGAAAAAGTGCAAGGAAATGCAACTAAACTGATAAGGTGCGTGGAGGGTCTTCTGAGGACAGACTAATAGAATTACATGTATTTAGTCTTGAGAAGAGGCGTCTAACAGGGGCGAGATTTACTATGTAATAGAAATGTCCCATAGAAAAAATATGGTGAAAACTGTTCCTTGTAAAACCTCAAAAGACATGGGCAGTGCCTTCAACCGGAGAAGAAAAGCTGTAGTCTCTAGAGGCGTCAACTAGGCTTTTTTTACCATAAGAAGGGTGAATCTGTGGACTAGTCCCCTCAGGACGTGGCAAGAACTGTGGACAGTCAACCCTATGCCTGATGCTCCATGGTCACACATAGGAAAGGATTTTATCCAGTAATCTGGGTCGTAGTCGACCATTTTCTTCACGTAATCCCCTTGTCTGCCGTTCAGCTCACCCACCTGTTCATCAAACATGTTTTTCGTTCTCACTGTGTTCACATCATTTCTGATAGTACCGTTCACCACTGCTAGGTTCTGAAGGTCTCTGTGTAAATTGCTGCAGGTGGAATTGGATTTCTCCTCGGCATTTCTAATTGACAGGTGGAGAGAACTAGCAGATTCTTGAAAACGATCTGTGTTCCTTCATTCCAATGAATCTACTGACAAGTCTTATTTAGGGTCTATATCCTCAGGTTCCGGTACCTAATGAGTTGACATCTGACGTGCCGGCTTCAGGTACCATGGCAAGGAATTTTAATCATATTTGGCAAGAAACCAAGGCTTCTCTTTCTGGGGCCTCTTTATCCATCTTTATATTAAAATTTCATATTTTCAGCAGTGCAGGCACATATGAACATGGAACCAACACAGACACCTTCCGCTGCCCGGCACACATGGGACGGGTCAGCAAGTGTCGGAGGGACAGATCTGCTGACAGAGGCCCTTTAAGAGGATCCTGGACTGGAAGAATTTTGGTCCTGCAGAGAGACCCTAGGAACCTGTGGGGAACATTAGTACTCCTGATCTTATTTGTAAATTCATTTACTGTCATAGGAATAGGGGTCTTAATGAGGGGGGTACTGTCTGCCTCTCTGCTATGTTTGTCGCCATGCAATGTTTTAAATTCAGCTTTGATATATGAGCACACAGACTCTACTATGTTACTTGACCACACCCATTTCAGCACCTTAACAGTCCTTTACTCTTTCAGTACTGATCTCTATGGATATTTAAGGACCTCCTCCCTACTGCTGCTTGCCTGAGCAATAAGCTTGTTAGTTTCGGTAGTGCTTGTGATTGATTTGGATTGCCCCTCACTTTGAACTCTGCCACTTGCCTTTGGCCTTGCTTACTGGTATTATTGCATTGCATGAACTCTGCCAGCCCTGACCTTTTACTTGATTGACTACTAACTTCACACCATCCGTGGCAACCCAGAGGATCCACTAACCAGGTAAGTCTTGTATCAGACATTATGTTGTGGTGTGGTTCACTGTGACAGTTGTGCTTTGTAGGCTGGCTGCAGAATGTCTCGTGTACTGGCTGCAGGCTGACTCCTAACTCGCGCACTGGCTGCAGGCTGACTGGCTGCAGGCTAGTTTCTTGGGACTGTGTGCTGGATGCAGTGTTGTGTGTGAACTGTGACCTGTGTTTGTGTCTCCCTACATCCATATCTCTGTATTTCCTGTCACTGGTGCTGTGCAGGCTGTCTGCAAGAGCTTTGTGTACTGGCTGTGGTGTTCCCATGTATGTATCCCATGTAGGCATTCTGTGATGTGTACTGGCTGCGGCCTTGTGTGTGAACAGGGTCTGATTATGGATGCAGTGTGCCGTTCTTTTACTCCTTGTTGTGTAGGTTGCCTCTAACCTCGTACTGGCTACAGTTCTCCTGTGTATGCTGGTTGTCATTTGGGGCGTGCTGCCTGTAGCATTCTTTGACTTGTGTGAACTGACACTTGTGATTGTTCTATGGTTATTGGTACTCCTGGTTCTGATGGGATTAACATTCCCTGGTCTGGTCCTGGGTGTGGTTTATCAGGTGTCCTCGTTATTGCAGCTATGTCTGCTTCAGAGCTGTGGGGCTTGGGGTCAGTCTGTTTTGTGCCTTACTAGCTGTAGACCCTTGCTGCTGACCCAGGAGGTTTTGCCATCAGCCCTTCTGTGCGGTGTCACCAGGTAAAGCGTTTGTGTTGTTAATGTTATAGTCTTTCCTGATCTTCTGTACCTATTCTTTGTCTTTATCCATTCTGTTCCATGTATACCCTGGCAGTGTAACTGCTTCTGATCCTGTCTGTTCCATGTATAGCCTGGCAGTGCTCCACTGTTTCTGATCCTGTTTGTTCCATGTATAGCCTGGCAGTGCTCTAACCGTGCCTGATCCTGTCTGTTCCATGTATAGCCTGGCAGTTCTCCACTGTTTCTGATCCTGTTTGTTCCATGTATAGCCTGGCAGTGCTCTAACCGTGCCTGATCCTGTCTGTTCGATGTGTAGCCTGGCAGTGCCTACTGCTTCTGATCCAGTCTGTTCCATGTATAGCCTGGCAGTGCTCCACTGCTTCTGATCCTGTCTGTTCAATGTATAGCCTGGCAGTGCTCTAACCGTGCCTGATCCTCTCTGTTCCATGTGTAGCCTGGCAGTGCTCCACTGCTTCTGATCCTGTCAGTTCCATGTATAAACTTGCAGTGCTCTAACTGCGCCTGATCCAGTCTGTTCCATATATAGCCTGGCAGTGCTCCACTGCTTCTGATCCTGTCTTTTCTATGTATAGCCTGGCATTGCTAAACTGCTTCGGATCCTATCTGTTTCATGTTTAGCCTAGCAGTGCTCCACTGCTTCTGATCCTGTATGTTCCATGTTTAGCCTGCAGTACCTTACTGCTTCCTGTGTATATCCTGTGTATAGCCTTGCAGTGTAACTGCTTCCGATCCTGTCTGTTCAATGTATAGCCTGGCAGTGCTCTAACTGCTTATGATCCTGTCTGTTCCATGTATAGCCTTGCAGTGTAACTGCTTCCGATCCTGTCTGTTCAATGTATAGCCTGGCAGTGCTCCACTGCTTCCGATCCTGTCTGTTCAATGTATAGCCTGGCAGTGCTCCACTGCTTCTGATCCAGTCTGTTCCATGTATAGCCTGGCAGTGCTCCACTGCTTCCGATCCTGTCTGTTCAATGTATAGCCTGGCAGTGCTCCACTGCTTCTGATCCTGTCTGTTCCATGTACAGCCTGGCAGTGCTCCACTGCTTCTGATCCAGTCTGTTTCATGTATAGCCTGGCAGTGCTCCACTGCTTCTGATCCTGTCTCTTTCATGTATAGCCTGGCAGTGCTCCACTGCTTCTGATCCTATCTGTTCCATGTATAGCCTGGCAGTGCTCCATTGCTACTGATCCTGTCTGTTCCATGTACAGCCTGGCAGTGCTCCACTGCTTCTGATCCAGTCTGTTTCATGTATAGCCTGGCAGTGCTCCACTGCTTCTGATCCTGTCTGTTCCATGTATAGCCTGCGCCTGTCTGTACCTTACTGTTTCCTGTGTATATCCAGCCTTCATGAGAGGGCTTATGGGTTCTCCGGAGGAAAGATATCAAGTCTTTGTGCAGCTCTACCTGAGACCGTCATTCTTCCATTCTGCATTGGGTCCAGGCATCTGCTTGTGTGCTGGTTCCCGTTTGTCATCTGTTTCAGTTTCTTTGGGTTCTAGTCCTTCTGTTGTCTGTTCCACTATTGCTTGCACCAGCGTGGTTCCTTGTAGGTAGAGGCCAAGTGTACCGGAACCTTCTTGGAGGTGTGACCAGGGAGCCATTGGCCCAGTTCACCCCAACCACCTGGGGCTCTGTGAAGAACAGGGCTCACTGGCTCTTTGCCCTCTGGAGTTTTGCCTCTGGTGCACTTGGTTCTGTTGTACTGCTACCACTATTGCCTAACATGCATATGTTACTTTGTCATGTTACTTTATTACATGTATAATAAAGTACTCTGTTGGTCCCTGGTCTGTTTCTGCTTTTCTACTGTTTGCATGACATCCCAGATGTCTGCACTGCGCCCTTGGAACGTGACAGGGTGCTGACTGCGGTGTTGTGTGTGTGTGTGAACTGTGGCCTATGTCTCCCCACATCCATATCTCTGTATTTCCTGTCACCGGTGCAGTGCAGGCTGGCTGCATGTGCTTTGTGTACTGGCTGTGGCGTTCCCATGTATGTTAGTTCTGTCTGCAGCCTTGTGTGTGAACAGGGTATGAGTATGGATGCAGTGTGCGGTTCTGTCACTCCTTGTTGTTGTGTAGGCTGGCTGCCTGTAACCTTGTACTGGCTATGGGTTATCACATGTAAGCTGGTTTTTGTCTGGGGCCTGCTGGCTTCAGCATTCTGTGACTGGTGTGAACTGACACTTGTATTGTTCTGTGGTTCTTTTTACTCCTGGTTCTTGTGGGGTTAACATTCCCTGGTCTGGTCCTGGGTGTGGTTTATCAGGTGCCCTCCTTATGTAGCTATTTCTGTCTGTGAGCTATGGGGCTTGGTCTCTTTACATATTGAGCCTTGCTAGTTGCAGCACCATTGTCGCTGACCCAGGGGGTTTTGCAATCTGCCCCTTCTGTGTGGTGCCACCTGGTAAAGCATTGTTGTTTCCCTCACATTCATGTCTGTCTGCTCTGTTTGACCGCGTTTTGCAATGTTCTGTTGGTATTTGTCCTTGTCTGATGTTTTCCTAATCTGTATTATGTTTTGCCTCTGTAACCTTGACCATGTCTTGCCTGGTCTTCTGTGTCCTGGTCTATGATAGCCTGGCAGTGCTTAACTGCTTCTGATCCTGGCTTGTCTGATAGCCTGACAGTGCTTAACTGCTTCTGAACCTGTCTTGTTTATGTTAGCCTGGCAGTGCTTAACTGCTTCTGATCCTGACTTGTCTGATAGCCTGGCAGTGCTTTACTGCTTCTGATCCTGGCTTGTCTGATAGCCTAGCAGTGCTTAACTGCTTCTGATCCTGGCTTGTCTGATAGCCTGGCAGTGCTTTACTGCTTCTGATCCTATATTGTCTGTCAGCCTGGCAGCGCTTAACTGCTTCTGAACCTGTCTTGTCCATGTTAACCTGGTAGTGCTTAACTGCTTCTGAACCTGTCTTGTCTGATAGCCTAGCAGTGCTTAACTGCTTCTGCACTTGTCTTGTCTGATAGCCTGGCAGTGCTTAACTGCTTCTGAATTTATCTTGTCTGGCAGTGCTTTACTGCTTCTGATCCTGTATTGTCTATGATAGCCTGGCAGCGCTTTACTGGTTCTGTTCCTGTATTGTCTATGATAGACCTGCAGTGCTTAACTGCCTCTGATCCTGACTTGTCGGTTAGCCTGGCAGTGCTTAACTGCTGCTGATCCTCTCTTGTCTGTTAGTTAACTGCCATCCAATCCTATCCTCTTTATGTTCTGCCTTCGGTGAGAGGGTGTAGAAGATTCCTTGCCTGTCTAGTCTTGTAGACTGGTCATGTTGGTTCTCCGGAGGGAGGACTTCTTAGTCCATGTGTGCAGCTCTCGCTAGCAGTGTCTACATAGGGTCTTGTTATCTGCCAGTTCTGTTTCTTGTCTGGTTCTCATTTTTTCCATACAGTGTCCTGTGTTTTGGTTGGTTTCATGTTCCTGGTTTCCAGTCTAGGCTCATGTTTGTCTGTACCACTGGTGCTTGTACCAGCATCTGTCTCTGTAGGTGAGTGGCCAAGTGCACCAGAACCATCCTGGAGGTGCGGCCTGGTGAGCCCTCGACCAAGTTCATCCCACCACCAGGGGCCCTGTGAAGAATGGGGCTCATTTACTTCCGCCCTCTGGGTTTAGCCCCAAGTCAAACCGTTGCACTTGGTCCAGTGGTTCCTGCATATCCAGGGGTTACTGTCATTTTGGTTTATTACATGTGTATTAAAGTAATAAGTTGGTGTTCCTGGTCTGTTATCTGTTATCTGTCTCCTCATGTTTTTGAGCTGTTCTGGAGGTCTGCCTGTCTTCTGGACACATTACAAGAACCCTAACTACATAATAACTTACACATCATTTCCATTTTCAGCTCTGTGTGTGTTGGGGAGGAGATGGTGACTGCACCAACCCTACCAGAAAAGTTATTGTGAACTGTGGCTTTGGATTGATTCATCTGTCACATGTTGAATGGGTTAACTGTAATGTTACATCAGTGGCACCGGGACTGTTCCAAGAGGTAGTAGCCTGGTGGCTCCCCCACAGCAAAGTCCAGCTCCGTGTATAGGTGATTAAAGGGTGAAAACCAAAGGGCCACCAGGATAACACCCTTAGGTTTAGCCCAAAGTGAAGCCAGTTGGTTGACACAGTGGTTCCTCACCCACTGCTTGTATAATGCTGTAATACTGGAAACTGTTGGTGTCAGTGAACTACATTTTATTATATCTGTGCCTTTAACAAATGTACTTAGTAATGCTGTATGCACAGGCTGGAGGATGGACCAAGTTGTCATCTCCGATAGAACGGAATGTGTACAGTAGCTTCTTTTACTACGAGAGATGGAATGTCTTGATTGGCCACTGGGTCAGGAGATTCTGGAGGATGAGCTTGTAGATCTGGACTAGAGCCCCTTCCCTCCTGGACACTTGGGCAAAAATGAATCTGGTGGAGCATTGAGATGCATCTCCTGAAACTGGCCAAAGATGGAGCCAAATGGATACCAACCTCCGGCCACAGGAGAATGTCCCAGGCTCCAGAGTTTACCTTCTAGTCATGTATTAATCACATGTCTAGGTTATGGGGACCTCCGCCCCCAGAAAATAAATAAAGCAGCATTAGCAATTATCAGGCTCTACGTTACCAGTGATGTTAAAGGGCTATTCCAGGACTGTGCTTTTCATGGACATCCTGTAGAATAATCATTTATGAAGGTCACTGTCATCTTGTAATGTATTTTTATAACATTCTTCTGGACTGTGGTCACATGACCTTGTCCATGCAGCTTTTTCCTAATTCCTGTGGGTGGGACAGTGATAGGGAATTGTCTATGTGACTAGTTGGGTGGGAGGAGCTATAAACTAGCTGGGTGGTGTTAGGGGCAGTGATAGGGGAGTCTCTATGTAACTAGCTGGTGGGAGGAGCTATAAACTAGCTGGGTGGTGTTAGGGGCAGTGATAGGGGAGTGTCTATGTAACTAGCTGGGTATGAGGAGCTATAAACTAGCTGGGTGTTGTTAGGGGCAGTAATAGGGGAGTCTCTATGTAACTAGCTGGTGGGAGGAGCTATAAACTAGCTGGGTGGTGTTAGGGGCAGTGATAGGTGAGTGTCTATGTGACTAGCTGGGTGGGAGGAGCTATAAACTAGCTGGGTGGTGTTAGGGGCAGTGATAGGGGAGTGTCTAGGTGACTAGCTGGGTGGGAGGAGCTATAAACTAGCTGGGTGTTGTTAGGGGCAGTGATAGGGGAGTCTCTATGTAACTAGCTGGTGGGAGGAGCTATAAACTAGCAGGGTCTTAGGGGCAGTGCTAGGGGAGTGTCTATGTGACTAGCTGGTGGGAGGAGCTATAAACTAGCGGGTGGTGCTGGATCTGTGGCAAAGAGCGGTGAAGTGCATTATGAGATTTGTTGGATACAAAAACTGGAAATTCTACCAACAGGATGGAAACCAGAGGGATGTCTTTACATGGTGCAAATGGGTCACATGAGTCCAAAGTGGAAAAAACTAATGGAGCTTACCTCAGAATCTCAGCCCCCCCCCCTTTGAATGGGGTACACCCCAGTATCTCAGCTTCCCCTTTGAATGGGGTACACTCAGTATCTCAGCCTCCCCTTTGAATGGGGTACACCCTAGTATCTCAGCCACCATCTCTTACCAATGGTTCCAGCTCTCGATGATCCACCAGACTGAACTCTGCTATGAAGTAGTAGAAGTGTTTGTAGCAGGTGTTGACATGAGCTTCAGCCCCCACACTGATGATCCCATCAAAATGATGGATGTAGACGTGGACAAATACCCGGAATAACCGTGTCAGGATCTTGGTGCAGACTTGCTGGAAGTTCTTTGGGAAAGGAATCCCTGCAATATTGACAGACAAATCAGTAGTTCAGCCATCTGTCCTTCATCATCATTCTGCTCTTGCTATAATGGACAGTAGCATTGACTGCGGAGCCTGTGATAGACTGGTCTTTATAAACAGCAGCCAATCAGAGGAGGACGAGCTGCAGCCTGAAGCAATGATGAGACAGGAGGCGTGGCCCAGAATACCCTAGGCTCCCTTGCTCTCGCCATCCATTGGACAGGGCAAGTAGTCCCAGATAACAGCTCCGCCCTACTAGGACTACCTACCCTACTGGGGCTGGGTACAAAAAGTAGCCAAAATCTCAGGAAAATACATAGCAGGTAATCGTTCCCTGAAAGTACTGACTTCGATATAATTTTCAGCTCCTGACTGTTCAGTATGTTTCTAAAGATAGCAAATACAAGTGTGAAGCAGATGTGAGAGAAGAAAAATACAACAGAAAATCCACACAGGTGACCACTGGATGCTATAAGTGTCCATAGGATGAAACAGTAGAATCAAGGAAAGTGTCCAGAGAATGGTGAGAGTAGAACGAGAAAGTAAATCCACACGAGGGACCACTGCATGCTATAAGTGACCACAGGGTGGAAAGGGAGAGCCAAGGAAAGTGTCCAGAAAATGGTGAGAGGAGAACGAGAAAGTAAATCCACATAAGAGACAACTGGATGCTACAAGTGTCCAATGGGTGGAAAGGGAGAACCAAGGAAAGTGTCCAGAGAATGGTGAGAGGAGAACGAGAAGGTAAATCCACATGAGGGACCACTGGATGCTATAAGTGACCACAGGGTGAAAAGGGAGAGCCAAGGAAAGTGTCTAGAGAACGGTGAGAGGAGAACGAGAAGGCAAATCCACATGAGGGACAACTGGATGCTATAAGTGACCACAGGGTGGAAAGGGAGAGCCAAGGAAAGTGTCCAGAGAATGGTGAGAGGAGAACAAGAAGGTAAATCCACATGAGGGACCACTGGATGCTACAAGTGACCACAGGGTGGAAAGGGAGAGCCAAGGAAAGTGTCTAGAGAACGATGAGAGGAGAACAAGAATGTAAATCCACATGAGATACCACTGGATGCTATAAGTGACCACAGGGTGGAAAGGGAGAGCCAAGGAAAGTGTCCAGAGAATGGTGAGAGGAGAACAAGAAGGTAAATCCACATGAGGGACCACTGGATGCTATAAGTGACCACAGGGTGGAGAGGGAGAGCCAAGGAAAGTGTCCAGAGAATGATGAGAGGAGAACGAGAAGGTAAATCCACATGAGGGACCACTGGATGCTATAAGTGACCACAGGGTGGAAAGGGAGAGACAAGGAAAGTGTCCAGAGAATGGTGAGAGGAGAACGAAAAGGCAAATCCACATTAGGGACCACTGGATGCTATAAGTGACCAGAGGGTGGAAAGGGAGAGCCAAGGAAAGTGTCTAGAGAACGGTGAGAGGAGAACGAGAATGTAAATCCACATAAGAGACTACTGGATGCTATAAGTGTCCACAGGGTGGAAAGGGAGAGCCAAGAAAAGTGTCCAGAGAATGGTGATAGGAGAACGAGAAGGTAAATCCACATGAGGGACCACTGGATGCTATAAGTGACCACAGGGTGGGAAGGGAGCGCCAAGGAAAGTGTCCAGAGAATGGTGAGAGGAGAACGAGAAGGTAAATCCACATGAGGGACCAATGGATGCTATAAGTGACCACAGGGTGGAAAGGAAGAGCCAAGGAAAGTGTCCAGAGAATGGTGAGAGGAGAACAAGAAGGTAAATCCACATGAGGAACCACTGGATGCTATAAGTGACCACAGAGTGGAAAGGGAGTACCAAGGAAAGTGTCCAGAGAATAGTGAGAGGAGAACGAGAAGGTTAATCCACATAAGGGACCACTAGATGCTACAAGTGACCACAGGGTGGAAAGGGAGAGCCAAGGAAAGTGTCTAGAGAACGGTGAGAGGAGAACGAGAAGGTAAATCCACATGAGGGACCACTGGATGCTACAAGTGTCGACAGGGTGGAAAGGGAGAGCCAAGGAAAGTGTCTAGAGAATGGTAAGAGGAGAACGAGAAGGTAAATCCACATGAGGGACCACTGGATGCTATAAATGTCCATAGGATGAAACAGTAGAATCAAGGAAATCGTCCAGAGAACGGTGAGAGGAGAACGAGAAGGTAAATCCACATGAGGGACCACTGGATGCTACAAGTGACCACAGGGTGGAAAGGGAAAGCCAAGGAAAGTGTCCAGAGAATGGTGAGAGGAGAACAAGAAGGTAAATCCAAATGAGGGACCACCGGATGCTACAAGTGACCACAGGGTGGAAAGGGAGAGCTAAGGAAAGTGTCCAGAGAATGGTGAGAGGAGAACAAGAAGGTAAATCCACATGAGGGACCACTGGATGCTATAAGTGACCACAGGGTGGAAAGAGAGAGCAAAAGAAAGTGTCCAGAGAATGGTGAGAGGAGAACAAGAAGGTAAACCCACATGAGGGACCACTGGATGCTATAAGTGACCACATGGTGGGAAGGGAGAGCCAAGGAAAGTGTCCAGAGAATGCCGAGAGTAGAACGAGAAGGTAAATCCACATGAGGGACCACTGGATGCTACAAGTGACCAAAGGGTGGAAAGGGAATGCCAAGGAAAGTGTCCAGAGAATGGTGAGAAGAGAACAAGAAGGTAAATCCACATGACTGACCACTGGATGCTATAACTGACCACAGGGTGGAAAGGGAGAACCAAGGAAAGTGTCCAGAAAATGGTGAGAGGAGAACAAGAAGGTAAATCCACATGAGGGACCACTGGATGCTATAAGTGACCACAGGGTGGAAAGGGAGAGCCAAGGAAAGTGTCTAGAGAACGATGAGAGGAGAACAAGAATGTAAATCCACATGAGATACCACTGGATGCTATAAGTGACCACAGGATGGAAAGGGAGAGCCAAGGGAAGTGTCCAGAGAATGGTGAAAGGAGAACGAGAAGGTAAATCCACATGAGGGACCACTGGATGCTATAAGTGACCACAGGGTGGAAAGGGAGAGCCAAGGAAAGTGTCCAGAGAATGGTGAGAGGAGAACGAGAAGGTAAATCCACATGAGGGACCACTGGATGCTACAAGTGACCACAGGGTGGAAAGGGAGAGCCAAGAAAAGTGTCCAGAGAATGGTGAGAGGAGAACGAGAAGGTAAATCCACATGAGGGACCAATGGATGCTATAAGTGACCACAGGGTGGAAAGGGAGAGCCAAGGAAAGTGTCCAGAGAAAGGTGAGAGGAGAACGAGAAGGTAAATCCACATGAGGGAACAATGGATGCTATAAGTGACCAGAGGATGGAAAGGGAGAGCCAAGGAAGGTGTCCAGAGAATGGTGAGAGAAGAACAAGAAGGTAAATCCACATGAGGGACCAATGGATGCTATAAGTGACCAGAGGATGGAAAGGGAGAGCCAAGGAAAGTGTTCAGAGAATGGCGAGAGGAGAACAAGAAGGTAAATCAACTTGAGGGACCACTGGATGCTATAAGTGACCACAGGATGGAAAGGGAGAGCCAAGGAAAGTGTCCAGAGAATGATGAGAGGAGAACGAGAAGGTAAATCCACATGAGGGACCACTGGATGCTATAAGTGACCACAGGGTGGAAAGGGAGAGACAAGGAAAGTGTCCAGAGAATGGTGAGAGGAGAACGAAAAGGCAAATCCACATGAGGGACCACTGGATGCTATAAGTGACCACAGGGTGGAAAGGGAGAGCCAAGGAAAGTGTCTAGAGAACGGTGAGAGGAGAACGAGAAGGTAAATCCACATGAGGGACCACTAGATGCTACAAGTGACCACAGGGTGGAAAGGGAGAGCCAAGGAAAGTGTCCAGAGAATGGTGAGAGGAGAACAAGAAGGTAAATCCACATGAGGGACCACTGGATGCCATAAGTGACCACAGGGTGGAAAGAGAGAGCAAAAGAAAGTGTCCAGAGAATGGTGAGAGGAGAACGAAAAGGCAAATCCACATGAGGGACCACTGGATGCTATAAGTGACCCAAAGGGTGGAAAGGGAGAGCCAAGGAAAGTGTTCTAGAGAACGGTGAGAGGAGAACGAGAATGTAAATCCACATAAGAGACTACTGGATGCCTACAAGTGTCCACATGATGGAAAGGGAGAGCCAAGAAAAGTGTCCAGAGAATGGTAATAGGAGAACGAGAAAGGTAAATCCACATGAGGGGACCAACTGGATGCTATAAGTGACCACAGAGTGGAAAGGGAGAGCCAAGGAAAGTGTCGAGAGAATGGTGAGAGGAGAACAAGAAGGTAAATCCACATGAGGAACCACTGGATGCTA
>ONZH01015821.1:0-35019 GCA_900303285.1 Rhinella marina
ATTCTCCTCCTCTTCTTCCTCATCCTCATTCCCCTCCTCCGATACGCGCTGAGAAACAGACCGGAGGGTGCTCTGGCTATCAAGCGACGTATCTTCCTCCACCGTCTCTTGTGACAAGCGCAAAGCATCTGACTTCATGCTGAGCAGTGAGTTTTTCAACAGGCAAAGCAGCGGGATGGTGAGGCTGATAATGGCGGCATCGCCGCTGACCATCTGTGTTGACTCAAAGTTGGTCAACACCTGGCAGATATCAGACATCTGGCAGTCTACAATCGCTCTGCGCTGCTGGTAAACTCTGGATAACATGTTTAATGTCGAATTCCATCTCGTGGGCATGTCGCACAACAGTTGGTGAGCGGGCAGTTGTAGGCGGCGCTGCGCTGCCCTGAGAGTGGCAGCATCTGTGGTCGACTTGCGGAAATGCGCACAGATGCGGCGCACCTTGGTGAGCAAATCAGACAGATTGGGGTATGTCTTGAGGAACCGCTGAACTATTAGACTGAACACATGGGCCAGGCATGGCACATGTGTCAGTCTGCCGAGTTGCAGAGCCGCAACCAGATTACGCCCGTTGTCACACACAACCATGCCTGGCTTGAGGTTCAGCGGTGCCAGCCACACATCGGTCTGCGCCGTGATGCCCTGTAACAGCTCTTGGGCGGTGTGCTTTTTGTCACCTAAGCTCAGCAGTTTGAGCACCGCCTGCTGGCGCTTACCCACGGCACTGCTGCTGCGCCTAGAGCTACCAACTGAAGGCGCCGTGCCCACGGATGGTAATTCGGTGGAGGAGGAGGAGGGGTCGGAGGAGGAGGCATAGAACGTCTGAGAGACCATGACCGAGGTAGGCCCCGCAATTCTCGGTGTGGGCAGTACATGAGCGGCCCCAGGGTCAGTCTCGGTCCCAGCCTCCACCAAGTTAACCCAATGTGCCGTCAGTGAGATATAGTGTCCCTGCCCGGCAGCACTTGTCCACGTGTCCGTGGTTAGGTGGACCTTCTCAGAAACCGCGTTGGTCAAGGCACGGATGATGTTCTGTGACACGTGCTGGTGTAGGGCTGGGACGGCACATCGGGAAAAATAGTGGCGGCTGGGGACCGAATACCGAGGGGCAGCCACCGCCATGAGATTGCGAAAGGCCTCGGTCTCTACCAGCCTATAGGGCAGCATCTCCAGGCTCAGCAATTTGGAGATGTGGACGTTGAGGGCTTGGGCATGTGGGTGGGTGGAACTGTATTTCCTCTTGCGCTCCAGCGTCTGCTGTAAAGACAGCTGAACGCTGCGCTGGGACACATTGGTGGACACTGTGGAGGATCGTGGAGGCGAAGGTGTGTTTTTCCGGCGGGAGGCGCTCGTGCCGGGGTCCTGGGCAGGGGGTTGACTAGCAGAGGCAGCGAGTGACACAGGGGAAGGAGCAGTGGTGTGACCCGCAGGAGGTGGTGAACGGCCTTGGTTCCATTGAGTGGCCTTGGTTCCATTAGCACTCATATGCTTGCGCATGCTGGTGGTGGTTAGGCTAGTAGTGGTGGCACCCCTGCTGATCCTGATGTGGCACAGGTTGCACACCACAGTCCGTCGGTCATCCTCACTTTCTTTAATGAACCTCCAGACTTGCGAACATCTAGGCCTCGCCACGGGAGCTTCACTACGTGAAACAGTTGCTGCTGATGCACCAGCTCTGGCCCTGCTTCTCCCTCTGGCCACACCACTGCCTCTTCCAACCTGTTCTGGTGCAGCGCTCGCCTCCACCTCAGAAGCACTGTCTTCACTCGGCTTATCAACCCAGCTTGGGTCAGTCACCTCGTCATCCTCCGATTCCTCAGTCTGCTCCCCCTGAGTCTGCTCCCCCCTCGGACTTCCTGCCCTGACAACAACTTCACCACTGTCTGACAACCGTGTCTCCTCATCGTCCGACACCTCTTTACAAACTTCTTCCACTAACTCAACATTGTCATCATCATCATCACCCACAGACTGCGACAGTTGGAAAACTTGGGGATCGGGAAAGAGGTTAGCAGCAACCTGAGAAGTGGTTTGTGACTCTGGGAAGGGTCCAGAAAACAGTTCCTGAGAGTATGCCGGATCACATTCCAAATTTTCCTGGGAGGGGGCAGACTGGGGGGAAGGAGGTTGAGGTGGAGGAGCCAGAGGAGTGCTCCCTTGGGTAACGTGGGTGGACTGCGTGGAAGACTGACTGGTGGACAAATTACTTGAAGCATTGTCCGCAATCCACGACATCAGCTGTTCGCACTGTTGTGGTTTCAACAGTCCTCTACCACGTGTCCCTGTAAGTTGAGACATGAAGCTAGGGAGTGTAGCTCTGCGGCGTTCCCCTGCTCCCTCATCAGCAGGTACTGTCTCACCCTGCCCAGGACCACGGCCTCTGCCCCCTGCAGTAATTGAATGCCCACGCCCACGCCCTCGGCCCTTAGGTTCAACATTTTCTGTATATAAGTGTATTACATAAAAAAAAAAAATAAATGGGCCTGCTGTACTGAAACCCACAAACTTGTTCAGTCTGGTTTAATTAAGTGATGTACAGAATGTGTCAACTGGACAGAAAATACGGATTGTAGTGAGTGGACAGCTGAACTGTGACACACAGAATGGTTCCACGCAGCTGTGTGAAATGGATTCGTATCACTGAGCTAAAACAACAAAAAAACTATTTTTTTCTATATATTTTTTTTTAGTTTTGTTTTTTTTGGAACGTGACGTGCAGAAACTATCGTAGACCTAACTCACACCCTGCTGACGGTGGCTATTTTGACTGCGACCCAGACAAATGTCGCACAGAGATTTTTGTGATCAAGCTATATACGTGAGAGCAAAAGACCTTGTTGGATTAAGTGACGTACAGAAAGTGTCACCTGGACAGAAAATACCGATTGTAGTGAGTGGACAGCTGAACTGTGACACACAGAATGGTTCCACGTGTGTGAAATGGATTTGTACCATGAACCAGCAGTGTGAAATGGATTTGTATCACTGAGATATAACAATAAAAAAAAAAAGGTTATATATGGCGATAGCTGCACTACTAGTGCCAGCCAGCCAAGCCAGGAGACAAAAAAAAATGTCTTGTAGCCCTTAGAAGGGCTGTTGGGTTCTTGGGAGATCACTCCTGCCTAACAAAGAACTAAATGCAGGCCCTAACACTCTCCCTGAAACGCAGCAGCTCTATCCCTAATGACATCCAGACAGCATCTGAGCCGAGCACCGCGGGCAGTCACTAGTATATTCCAGGGTCACCTGATCAGGCCAGCCAACCCCTGCTATCAACATGTAAGGGCCCCACGTGATGCTGGGTCTCCTGGCTTGTGATTGGCTGAGTTTATAGGCGCCAAAAATGCACAATGCGGAAGTTGCCATTTCCTCGAGCATGGCGAGATACTCGTCCGAACAGCGAGCACTTTCGAGTACCATAATACTCAAACGAGCACCAAGCTCGGACGAGTATGCTCGCTAATCTCTAGTCTGATGTCATTTGCGACTGTCGAAGACCGAGTCAGCAATTCAAGAACCTCTGGGTTTCTGTTCAAGACACGTCCTCTAGATAACACCGGGAGCTCAGGCCTCTCAATGTGACCCCTGCTGCCACGCCCTCTTACTATGCTGCGACCTGTGCCTGCGCCAGAAACATTAAGGCCTCTGCCACTCCCCTGTGCAGGGCCTGTCACTTCTCTGTCTGACATACTGTTAGATCAAATAAATAAATAGGAAATTAAAACACGCTTCAAAGGGCTATAATTTTGACACTCCACCACACAATGGCTAATACGTTTTTTTTGCACCACTAATAACCAACAGAAGGTTTGACAATAAATAACTTTGGCGCTGTAGGCCAAATAAAACTTTTTTTTGCCACTAATACATGCTACAAAGGGCTGTAATTTTCCCACTTCAAAACAAAGCGACTAATAGGTTTCTTTACACCACTAATAAACGAAACAAGGTTTGACAATAAATAACTTTGGCGCTGTAGGTCTAATAACACTTTTTTTGCCACTAATACACGCTACAAAGGGCTGTAATTTTCCCACTCCACCACACAACGGCTAATACATTTTTTTGCACCACTAATAAACGAAACAAGGTTTATCAATAAATAAGTTTGGCGCTGTAGGCCAAATAACACTTTTTTGCCACTAATACTCACTACAAAGGGCTGTCACTTTCCCACTTCAGCGCAGAGCGACTAATAGGTTTTTTGCACCACTAATAAACGACAGAAGGTTTGACAATAAATAAATTTGGTGCCGTAGGCCAAATAAACATTTTTTTGCCACTAATACACGCTACAAAGGGCTGTAATTTTTCCACTCCACCACACAACGGCTAATACGTTTTTTACACCACTAATAAACGACAGAAGGTTTGACAAGGTTTAACTTCGGCGCTGTACGCCAAGTAAAACTTTTTTTGCCACTAATACACACTACAAAGGGCTGTCATTTTCCCACTTCACCACACAACAACTAATAAGCCCTTTCTGTTTTTCAACACTAAAACAGCAAAAAAGGGCTGTACTAAATGTAACTACAGCGCACAAGGGTTAATAACACCCCAATAATCGGAATTACAGAGGCAAACCTGAAATAAGCAGCTGTAATATAGCAATTTTGAATCCCAGTCACTGCACCAAGGTGTAATAGGATTTTTCCTATTAACCTGTCTCTAAACACCCCTATTGAACCCTGTTCTGCTTCAATACTTTCCTCCCTATCCTTTCCCTACACTTCTATTGAGCAATATACACGTTTGATGAGGTTTTCTATCACTTTCCCTAGCACCTGCAAATGTCTCTCCCATCAATAAGTTCACTGGAGAATGAGAGAATCCAAGATGGCTGAGGCTATTTATAGGGCTGTGACATCACAGGGCTGGCTGGCTGCTGATTGGCTGCATGCATGGCATTGTGGGTGATCCCTCCTTTCCACAGTTCCTTGCTCCATGTCCTAACACGTGCAGCCGTCATTTTAGGGAAAAATAGCGATTCGTTACCACGAATCGTCAGGAAGTTTGGATTCATTGCAAATCTAATAATTCCTGAAATTCGGATCGAATTCCACTTCGTCAGCTTCGATTCGCTCATCTCTAATTATATATGTTAGAAAATTGTTACTCCAGAAATATACACCAGCTCCTTGCACATGGGCCTTTCTAAGGGGAAGATTTATCACCTCATTGATCGATTGTCCCCATAGAAAATCATTGTTCCTGAGCAGAAGATTGCTGGTTCTGGATCCGCCGCACAGAAACAATGAGTATACGTAGATACCGTCTGAAAGACACAGTCACCCACTGAATGAGGGTTTGCTTGTCCATCAGGTTCTACAAACACTCATCCCCAATAACTGTCCAAATTATTGACCAATATTCAACTGAGTTGAAGAAGCTTGTATGAAGAAGGCTAAAAAAGGCTAACCACAACTACTTTCCTACCCATTTTTATAAACTGTAGTGAGAGGCGTAAAAATGTTGCAGCATTTTACACAAATAAGGGCCCATTCAGACAGCCGTATGAACAGTTCCGCACCTGTTCTGCAATTTTGCGAAACGGGCGCGGACTCATTCATTTGAATGGGGCCGCAAAAGATCCAGACAGCACACCGTGTGCTGTCCACATCCGTGGTTCTTTTTCGCGGCTCCGCAGAAAGGATAGAGCATGTCCTATTCTTGCCTGCACGAATGGTTGCGGCCATGTGCAGTCTGCAAATTGCGGAACACACACAGCTGGTATCTGTGTTTTGCTAAACACTACGGTCGTGTGAATGCACCCTAAGCCTGAAATGTAAAGCCCTATTTTGTGACTTTTTGAAGCCCAAATACTATAGTATGGAGCTTGATATATGATATGCCGGTCTTTGTAAATTACCCTTTTAACTTATCCTTAAAGTGCAATTGTTAAATGTGTAGGGCAAATGATAATGACGATTTTTTCAATATAGTTTATTTATTGATTTAGCATTTTTTTTATGAAAAAAGTGACCCTTAATTTGGCTTTTGGCAGTGAGCTGCCTGTCTTTATTCAGAACGGTACTGGATAGTCAAGACGTTCCTCACTCACTGCACTCCCCTCCTCTCATTGCCTCCCTCATATATTCCCTAAAGCTGGCCATAAATACTATGGGGGTCATTTAGCAAACTGGTGTAAAATAGAAATATATATATAGGGCCAGCGTTGGGGGGTCAAACCGTCCGGCTCCTCCAAGGGGCCCCCTGCTTCAGATTGCGAAGCTCTGACTCCATATATGGCTATGTCCATATATGGAGTCAGTGTTATGAACATGAAAGGGGTATTCCCAAGCATGGTCATTATGCTCGGGGACACTCTGTGTATATATAAATCTAATTTAGACTCTGTTTTTTTTTAAATGTTTCTGTGGGATTCAAACTCACAACCATCATCATTAAAGGCAGGAACCTTAAAGGATATGGACACCTTTGTAAAAAAAAAAATAAAAAAATTTACAATAATTTATTTATTTTATGGAGAAAATAATTTTTCCAATTGGTTATGTTTATTTTTTTATTTTAGTTTTTGTGCTACAGCCTGCTGTGCTTCCTATGCACAGCAGGCTGCTCCCAGTGAGATTACAGAGAATCCGTCATCCCACCAGATCCCCTGTGCTCCCCTGCGATCCCCTCTGCACCCTGGGATCCCCTCTGCACCCTGTCATCCCCTCCTTAGCTGACCCCATGTCTCTGCAGTGCTCGCTCCTGTGTCCGGTGCCTGCGCTCTCCCAGCTCTTAGCTCCAGTAACAGTCTTGGATTCAGTGTCCGTCCGGGTGACCAAGCGGCGTCCCTGCCCCCTCTGTTCCAAACTCCCGACCCTGGGGCCCCGTGATGAAGCCTCCTCGGATCCTTGCGTTCTATGCCGGCGAATATGTAAGGGAGGGGCCCCGATCTCCGCCATATCCACTTAACCACCGACCTGTCTCCCTCTCCAGCCTCCTCCCCCATCAGGCCGCTGCGCAGTGGCAGCGTCCCGATGGTTACCATGGCAACCGGATGCCTTCACAGGCATCCGGCTTGTCATGATAGATCTAAGCCTGACCGGCTCCTGCTAAAGGCAGGAGTCTGATCAGGCTTAGTGTTAGTGAAAATACACTGCAGTACACTATACAGTGTACTGCAGTGTATTGTAGAGGTCTCAGACCCACTGGGTCTGCAAGAACCAAGTGGGTCTGGGTCAAAAAAGTGTAAAACAAAAAATGAAAAAAGTATAAAAAAAAATAAAGTGAAAAAAGTAAAAAAATAAAAAAATAAAAATAAAAACCATGCCAAAAAAACATTTTTTATCACCTTACAACACAAAAAGTGTAATACCAAGCGATCAAAAAAATCATATGTACTCCAAAATGTTACCAATAAAACCGCCATCTCATCCCGCAAAAATGATCCCCTACCTAAGACAATCACCCAAAAAATAAAAAAGATATGGCTTTCAGAAAATGGAGACACTAAAACATGATTTTTTGTTTCAAAAATGCTCTTTTTGTTTAAAGCCAAAATATATTCCTAAAAAACAGACATGTTAGGTATCGCCGTGTCTGTAACAACATGTTCTATAGAAATATCACATGAGATAACCTGTCTGGTAAACGCTGCAAAAAAAATAAAATAAAAACCATGCCAAAAAAGCCATTTTTTATCACCTTACATCACAGAAAGTGTAATACCAAGCGATCAAAAAGTCATATGTACCCCATAATAGTACCAATGAAACCGTCATCTCATCCTGCAAAAAAATGAGACCCTACTTACGACAATTGCCCAAAAAATATAGCTTTCAGAAAATGGAGACACAAAAACATGTTTTTTTTTCAAAAACGTTTTTATTGTGTGAATCCAAAATAATTGAATCCAAATCCAAGTGAAGTGAATCCAAATAATTGAAAAAACAGACATAATAGGTAATGCTTCATACCTACCTGCTCTATAAAAATATCACATTATCTACCCTGTCAGGTGAACAAGGAAAGAAAAATACATACAATGCAACGGCACACTGCCAACCAGATAAAGCACAAAATGCAATAGTAATATGAGGTATTCTGAAGCTAATGCTATGCTTGTTTAGTAAATTAGAGATTCTTGACAAATATATTTTGTACAAAATTATCTGGGCCCGTCCACCAAATTGTCAAGGTGATCTCTGTAGGACGAGAACCTAACACTATTTCCTACCTGTTATGTGCCAACCTTGGCTTCCGTATAATCAGGGGGTGTTGGTGCACCTGCGCACTGGGATGTGCTGACTGAAATTCCCCTTTTTTTCTTTGTAAGTTTGTACTGGAGGTGTGGCTACTCTATTTGGTCATGCACTGATTTTAATTAGTGTAACTATAAAGCCGAGTGAACTCGGCACGCATGTTGGTAATTGCATCCCTGTATTCGTGGAGGCCTTTGAAGCACCACAAATGGCAAAAGGCAGAGGGGACCCAGCATGAATGTGGAACCAACACCCCCTGATTATACGGAAGCCAAGGTTGGCACATAACAGGTAGGAAATAGTGTTAGGTTCCCGTCCTACAGAGATCACCTTGACAATTTGGTGGACGGGCCCAGATAATTTTGTACAAAATATATTTGCCAAGAATCTCTAATTTACTAAACAAGCATAGCATTAGCTTCAGAATACCTCATATTACTATGGCATTTTGTGCTTTATCTGGTTGGCAGTGTGCCGTTGCATTGTATGTATTTTTCTTTCCTTGTGCATTTAGCCATAGCAACGTGCACCTGCGCACTGGTATGTGCTGACTGAAATTCCCATTTTTTTCTTTGCCTGTCAGGTGAACATTGAAAAAAACAAAAAATAAAAACTGTGCCAGAACAGCCATTTTTTGGTTACCTTGCCTCACAAAAAGAGTATTCGGCCCCTGGAACTTTTGCCACATTTCAGGCTTCAAACAAAAAGATATAACATTTTTAATTTTTGGTGAAGAATCAACCACAAGTGGGTCACAATTGTGAAGTGGAACGAAATTTATTGGATCATTTAAACTTTTTTTGTAATAATAAAACTAAAAAGTGGGGCGTGCAAAATTATTCCCCCCCTTGCATTAATACTTTGTTGCACCACCTTTTACTGCGATTACAGCTGCAAGTCGCTTGGGGTATGTCTCTATCAGTTTTGCACATCTAGAGACTGAAATTCTTGCCCATTGTTCCTTGCAAAACAGCTCGAGATCTTTGAGGTTGGATGGAGAGCGTTTGTGAACAGCGGTTTTCAGCTCTTTCCACATATTCTGAATTGAATTCAGGTCTGGACTTTGACTTGGCCATTCTAAGAACTGGATACGTTTATTTTTGAACCATTCCATTGTAGATTTTGCTTTATGTTTGGGATCATTGTCTTGTTGGAAGATAAATCTCCGTCCTAGTCTCAGGTCTTTTGCAGACTCCAACAGGTTTTCATCCAGAATGGTCCTGTATTTGGCTCCATCCATCTTCCCATCAATTTTAACAATCTTCCCTGTCCCTGCTGATGAAAAGTAGGCCCAAACCATGATGCTGCCACCACCATGTTTGACAGTGGGGATGGTGTGTTCAGGGTGATGAGATGTGTTGCTTTTACACCAAACATATTGTTTTGCATTGTTTCCAAAAAGTTCGATTTTGGTTTCATCTGACCAGAGCACCTTCTTCCACATGTTTGGTGTGTCTCCCAGGTGGCTTGTGGCAAACTGTAAACAAGACTTTTTAGGAATATCTTTGAGAAATGGCTTTCTTCTTGCCACTCTTCCATAAAGGCCAGATTTGTGAAGTGTTCGACACCTCAGCTGTAGATCTCTGCAGGTCATCCCGAGTGATCATGGGCCTCTTGGCTGCATCTCTGATCAGTCTTCTCCTTGTTTGAGATGAAAGTTTAGAGGGACGGCCGGGTCTTGGTAGATTTGCAGTGGTCTGATACTTCTTCCATTTCAATATGATCGCTTGCACAGTGCTCCTTGGGATGTTTAAAGCTTGGGCAATCTTTTGGTATCCAAATTCGGCTTTAAACTTCTCCACAACAGTATCACGGACCTGCCTGGTGTGTTCCTTGGTCTTCATGATGCTCTCTGTGCTTTAAACAGAACCCTGAGACTATCACAGAGCAGGTGCATTTATACGGAGACTTGATTACACACAGGTGGATTCTATTTATCTTCATCAGTCATTTAGGACAACATTGGATCATTCAGAGATCCTCAATGAACTTCTGGAGTGAGTTTTCTGAACTGAAAGCAAATGGGCCGAATAATTTTGCACGCCCTACTTTTCAGTTTTATTATTACAAATAAAGTTTAAATGATCCAATAAATTTCGTTCCACTTCACAATTGTGACCCACTTGTTGATTCTTCACAAAAAATTTAAAATGTTATATCTTTTTGTTTGAAGCCTGAAATGTGGCAAAAGGTTGAAAAGTTCCAGGGGGCCGAATACTTTCGCAAGGCACTGTGTATGTATATATATATATATATATATATATATACACACACACACACACACAACGCACAACTACCTCTAGCAAAAGATTTATATACAGCAAGACTAACCCTATATATATATATATATATATATATATATATATATATATATATAACAATGGCATCACATCAGGCCAAATATAAATATGGAGGTGCAAGACAATGAATTCAGTAACAAATCCAGGACAATATAAGAATTAAAAAAATGGCAGCACTCTCACAGAAAATGAGTGAAAAGAAAAACACTTTATTCACCCCTGTGGTCGCAACTAGGCATGAGCGAACTTGTGTTTCAAGTTTGGCGTACAAGATTCAGGCTATGTAAGAATTCTGTTATGGATTCTGCTACCACGGACGATAACTAAGGGTCCATTCAAATGTCTGCATAATGGGTCTACATCCGTTTCGCAATTTTCAATGGGGACGCAAAAGATGCGAACAGCACACCGTGTGCTGTCTGCATCCGCACTTCCATTCCCCGGCCCCGGAAAAAAATAGAGCATGTCCTATTCTTGTCCGCAGCCACAGACAAGAATAGGTATTTCTATAGTGCCGGCTATGTGTGGACCGCAAAATGCGGAACGCACATGGCTGGTGTCTGTGTTTTGCAGATCCGCAATTTGCGGACCGCAAAACAGTTGCAGACCCTTTTGGTCCATGATAGCACAATCCATAACGGAATTCTTAGATAACCTGAACCTTGTGCTCCAAACTTGAAACACTAGTCGCAATGTTCCAGCTCATAGCTTGAAAAAAGACTCTGTAACATAGTAACATAGTTTATAAGGCCAAAAAAGACATCTGTCCATCCAGTTCGGCCTGTTTTCCTACAAGTTGATCCAGAGGAAGGCAAAAAAACCCTGTGAGATAGAAGCCAATTTTCCCCACTTTAGGGGAAAAAATTCCTTCCCGACTCCAATCAGGCAATCAGAATTACTCCCTGGATCAACTACCCATCTCCAGAAATACATCCAGGCCCCTCTTGAACTCTTACCGTAAAGAATCCTCTTCTATGTTTGTGTACAAACCTTCTTTCCTCCAGACGCAGAGGATGTCCCCTCTGTATGAGAGCGCTGCCTTTTTTTCTTTATATATATAAAGTCATTTATCAAAATGTAAAGTAGAACCGGCTTAGTTGCCCATAGCAACCAATCAGATTTTCACCTTTCATTTTTCACATCTTTATTGGAAAATGAAAGTAGGAATCTGATTGGTTGCTATCGGCAAATAAGCCAGTTCTACTTTACACCAGTTTTGATAAATCCCCCCCCCTCCTGTGTACTTCTATGTGTACATAGCATTGTGTGTCATCACTGTACTAATCTGTGTGGGAGAAGTGACCGCTCACTGTGCGGACTTCACACATACTGTACTCAGAAGAGACTGCACACATACTGTACTCAGAAGAGCGCACACACATACTGTACTCAGAAGAGACTCCACACGTACTGTACTCATAGGAGACTGCACACATACTGTACTCAGAAGAGACTGCACACTTACTGTATTCAGAAGAAAGCGCACACACAGATACTGTACTCAGAAGAGAGCGCACACATACTGTATTCAACAGAGAGTGCATGTAGTGAGAGCTGTCAGTAATGAGATCTATATCCTGCTTATACCACCATGGTTCTGACTATAGATTGCTGCACTAACGTTATCAGCAGAAATATCTATTGTGTCTACAAATAATGGACTTTCTACAGAAGGGAAAGAGAGAACTAGATTTGCTGATTACAGGCTGTAGCATACTGGAAGACTCACCATGTTGTGGATTGGAATGATTTATCACTACTAAGTTACTTGCAAGCTTGCTTATACGGTATGTTAGAAGCTGCTAGCTGTGCTGTGTAACAGGATATGGGGGTGGGGCTGTGGAGCTGTGCTGTGTAACAGGATGTGGGGGCGTGGCTCTGTGCTAGTGCATGTGAAATCCACAGGAACGCCCACAGAGGCTCAGAGGAGAAGACAGCAGGCAGCAAAACTCATATCAGAGCATTTCTGAATGCATGTGAAGCGAAGCTGATACCAGTAAACTAGAGTGCAATTTTTTTATGTGCTGCATTATGGTAAGATATGGGGTTATTGATTTTTAGTGCACAAAGGTGTCCATAGCCTTTAACCACTGGGCTACAGAGCTCGGTGCTAAGTCAGTATTGAAAAACTTCATAGAAGTTTCTCTTGAATAATACAAGAGAAACTGCTATGAGTTTTTTTTTTTTTATATATTCTGTGAGGTTTTTCAGTAATGACTTAACACTAAGCTCTACAGCCCAGCGGTTAAGGTTTTTGCCTTTAATGTAGTTCGTTGTGAGTTTGAATCCCCACACGAAGATTTTAAAAATAGAGGCTAATTAAAACTTAAATACACAAGGTGTCCCTAACAGTGAAATGTTTTATTGTTTTTTTTTTTTTTAGAAAAAAAATGGCGCAAAATGTAAAATATAATCAAATAACTCCCTTATTAACCCACACCAACCTTTTTAACTTGTGTAACCAGTATTTTTTGTTGGGAAAGGTGGCAAACCTAACAGCACCCCCGCTCAGGACGTCTATAGGCCGCTCACTGCAGCAAGCTAGGCCTCATCAGGACTCACTTTGTAGAAATTTTTTTTTCTTTTTATCGCGATATTCTGACCCTTATAACTTTTTTATAGTTATGTCTACGAAGATGTGTGGGGGCTCATTTTTTGCGGGACAATCTGTTATTTTTGACAATACCATTTTGGGGTGTGTATGACTTGATTACTTTCTATTCAATTTTCTTGGGAAATAAAGTGAGGAAAAAACGCGACTCTGCCATTTTATACATTTTTTTCTGTTACGCCATTCACCATATGAGCTAACTTTTTAAAATATTTTAATAGTATGGGCGTTTTCACCTGCAACGATGCCCATAATGCTATTTTTTTGTTTTTTTTATTTTGGGGAATGGGTATAATTTTAATTTTTAATTTTTTTTTTATATATTCAAAACTTTTTACATTTTTTTTAAGTCCCCCAAGTGGACCATAACTTACAATCATCAGATGTAAATTGTTCCATTAGTCTTTATAGAAATCACTATATCACAGTCCAATGCTGCCACCTAGTGGCCTGAACTGGGATATACTGACAATGAGCCTGGAAGCCTAGTACAGGCTGTGGCTTATTTATAGAACAGGGTGCTTTCCCCAATCTCTGCTGGGGGAAAGTGCGCCTGAAGAGGAATCCCACGCTTCTGGTTTTTAACACTCTCATTGCTGTGATGGGAGGGGGCATGTGGCGTATTCTGGGGCCATGAGGGTGAAGAACTGTGTGAGGAACTTTATGGGGTGTAAATCTGTGAGGGAGGGCTGGAGTCTTCAGGGCGGCAATACAATTGAATGTAATGCACTGCAAGACATGTAGGACCTGTGATGTCATCATAGGTCATTTGATCAGTGCAGAAGGCAGGGTTTGAAAAGGACCTGCGAAGATGTCACAGTCATCTGACCAGTGCAGGAGAGGATGGCACTGAAAAGAAGAATTGTGGGGAAGAAGCTGTGGTGAGGCCTACTACATCAGAAGAGGTAAGTGAAGGGAGAAGAAGAGGGATGCTGGGAGTTGTGGTTATTTAACTGGGACTGTATGTTAGGGCAGAAGGGTGGGATGTTATTATCATGGCACTGTGTGTTGGAGGTGACTTGGGCAGGGTTATGTTATTTACATGGGACTGTGGGGTGGAGTGATGTTATTTACATGGGACTGCATGTTGGAGGTGGGTGGGGCAGGTTTATGTTATTTACATGGGACTGTGAGTTGGAGTGGGGTGGAGTGATGTAATTTACATGGGACTGTATGTTGAAGGCGGCTGTCGTAGGGAGTGATATTATTTACATAGGACGTATGTTGATGACGGCTATGGGTGGGAATTATGTTATTTATATGGGACTGTATTTGGCGGGGCTGTAGATACAGAGGGATGTTATTTACATGGGACTGTATATGTGAGGGAGCTGGAGAGATGGTGTGATGTTATTTACACAGGACTTTACTGCGGAGGGAGGGAAATAGCTTTATTTACATGGGACTGTATGGTGGAGGGACTAAGATATTATCATTTCTTAGGACACTAAAGGGAGGAATATAACTACAGTGGGCACTTCAGGGTGAGCATTATAACAGTAAGGGGGGCGATATAAATACTGGGAGCACTGTTGGGTATTATAAATCCAGGGGACATTAGGCGTTCTTACTACTACTGGGGGCTTTGTAGGAGAGACTTATAGATCCACCTTATTTCTACTAAGAGCACTATGGGGGGCCTTATTACTACTGAGTGGTCTGTAGAGAGCTTTATTACCACTGGGGGAACAATAGGGGGCATTATTACTACTGAGGGCTCTGTGAGGGCATTATTAATACTGGAGGGCTCTTCTACTAATGGAGGCAGTCTTGGGGAGCACTATCAGTGCTGGGTTCACTGTAGGGTGCAGTGTTAATAATGAGGGAATTACTATTGGTAGGACTATTACTCTGGGGGGGGCACTCATTTTTCTTCAGGATAGTATTTGGAGGTTTTGGGGGGCACAGCGAGCAACAGGATAAGGCTGTGGAGACTCCAGGTTGGGGGATGATGATAGAAATGTGAGGAAGCTAAGATGTCCGTGTGTCACACTCTAAAGAGACGAGGAGTGGCTGAGAGAAGTTGTTCAGACCAAATGGAGAAGATGATGAGAGAGAAGATCTACATCACAGGAGACGTCACCTGGGAGGCCCTGGATGTGAGGTATGTGCTGCTGTATAGCAGGGTTGGGGTGAGGGTCGACATAGAGAATTGGGCCATATTCATTGGGGCTTGGGCCCTGGATCTTTTGAGACCCTAACAACGCCCCTGGTCTTCACTATTCTGTACTGCACTGAACAGTGAAGACGGGCAGCTCACTGTCAAAAGTCAAATTCAGGATCAGTTTTTTCATTAGGGGCTCCTGCACACGACCATGGTCTTGGCCCGCATCTGATCCCCATTTTTTGAGTGTCAGATGCAGACCCATTCATCACAATTTTACGGACAGGGATAGGACATTTGGGAAGGAGTGAAAACAAATGGCGACAGGCTCTCGGTCATTAGTAGTGTTTTGTGGTCCGTAGTTAGCAGACCGCAGAAACGGCAACGGCCATAAAGCATATTAAAAAAAATCCTTATTACTTGCCCTACACATTTAATTTAAAAAAAATTGTCATACACTTTTAAAAAAATAAAATTCTTTTTTCTTTAAGTCCATGGCACTGTCTGATTTATATTCTGTTTACTTTCCAATAAATCTGAATAGTCTCTGACTTTAAATACCTGATATCTTTCCCTGTGACTCAAAATAATTACTTTATATTAAGGAGTAAAGTGGAAAATGCAGCATATATTTCAAAAGGATAATTACATTAAGATGTTAGCATGTTAGATGTATTTTTATAAACTACTTATGTAAATTGGCATCATTAAACTCTAAAAATAATACGTTAATGATGTTTTTCATATTATTTAGCAATTGTGCAAATTACTTCCTTTTTCAAAATGAAGTCATGTGAAGTGCTTTCTTTCAGGCTCTTCAGAGAGTCCAGGTATGACTGTATTGGGGGTAGGTTTCTTTGAATGAATAATCGATACTCCCAGCACCACTGGTTGATACACACCGATCAGTCATTAAAACCACCTGCCTAATAATTTGTACGTACGTTGTGTCACTGAGACAGCGCTAACCAATTGAGGCAGGGGAACAAGACATTAAAGGGGTTGTCCAATGAAAAATATTCTACAGTTTTCAAATCGGCACCTGAATTGGAATACTTTCGTAATTGCATGTAATTAAAAATGTAGTATTTTAGTAAATTTAGCCACTGAGTTATTTAATAAAATGTATCTGTATAGCACCATCTGCTGATTTTTTATTATTTCTTTGTCTTACTTACTGAGATGGCCGCACATGCTCAGTTTCAGCCTTCAACTATCTCCTGAGCTATGATTGGGAGAGAGCTGCAGAAGGAAGCACATGCCCCCTGAGCTGCAGCAGAAAGCATATACCCCCTTGGCTGCCAGATTGATATAAATCTAGCAAATCAACTGGAGCGATGAATGGATATCTATGGATCCATGTGAGGTACAGGGATGGTTCTAGCTTTGTTAGAATGAGATTGTCACTAGAGATGAGTGAAGTATTTAAAAATTCCATTCGGCTGCTTCGCAGAATTCTACAAGAAAAATCAGCTTCATGAAGAATTACTTTGTCACGAAGCACATTTCTTTGTAAGTAGTGGGTGCATTGACAGGCAGCGGCGATTGCGTCACCTCCTATCATTCTGCCCCTCAGATGCCGCTCTCGTACATGATCACGTCATCTGATATTAACAACAGAGTGTAAAATTTAAAAATTAATGAACAAATAATACTTACCTGATCCATTTGCTCACAACAGGACATCCGCCGCCATCTTGCTTGAAGGTCTTAGGGTTTGCAAAATTTGGATAATGTTATTTTATTTTTTAGGACGTTAGAAGGTTTAGAATTTTAGAAGCAATTTACGATTTACATCATAGAATCCAGTCATAAATCCCCCCTTTTAGAAACTACACCCCTCAAACTATTCAAAACTGATTTTAGAAATGTTGTTAATCCATTAGGCATTCCACAGGAATTAAAGCAAAATGGGGGTGACATTTTTGCAGATTTTCCATTTTAATCCTTCAAGACATCAAGGTAGGGAAGAGCGAACTTTTGAAAAGTTTGGTTTGCTTCGCTTCGGCGAACTTTCGTGAAGTTCGGATTCGTACGAACCGAACCTAAAACGAACCTTGCTATAATGGCTGAATAATTGCTGCTACAATAATGGGAGTCTGATAGGGTATAGTTTCGTTTACTTGCAGTTGCTATTACAATGAAAAAAGTGGAAAAAATCCAAGTGACTTCAACAACGGCGACGCAAAATATACGCATATTTGAGAATTTACACTAATGCGTACGCTAATGCGAACATTCCCGCACAAATAACGAACATACAGTCTAGCGTTGTCAAAGGTACGCTACTTAACTGAATGAATATGTACGCATTAGCGTACGCATACACTGCGTCTGCGAACATTCCTACTCAAGTAACGAACATACAGTCTAGCATTGTCAAAGGTATGCTACTTAACTGAATATGTACGCATTAGCGTACTAATACACTGCGTCTGTGAACATTCCTACTCAAGTAACGAACAGTCTAGCATTGTCAAAGGTATGCTACTTAACTGAATATGTACGCATTAGCGTACGCATATACTGCATCTGCGAACATTCCTACTCAAGTAACGAACATACAGTCTAGCGTTGTCAAAGGTACGCTACTTAACTGAATATGTACGCATTAGCGTACTCCTACACTGCGTCTGCGAACATTCCTACTCAAGTAATGAACATACAGTCTAGCGTTGTCAAAGCTACGATACTTAACTGAATATGTACGCATTAGCATACGCATACACTGCGTCTGCAAACATTCCTACTCAAGTAATGAACATACAGTCTAGCGTTGTCAAAGGTACGCTACTTAACTGAATATGTACGCATTAGCGTACTCCTACACTGCGTCTGCAAACATTCCTACTCAAGTAACAAACATACAGTCTAGCGTTGTCAAAGGTACGCTACTTAATAATGTACACTAATGCGTACGCTAATGCGCATGAATTCATAAAATGCGTGTACACATTAGTGAACATTCTCAAATATGCGTATATCTAGGGTATGGAAAATGGCATATTCCATACCCTAAATATACGCATATTTGAGAATGTTCGCTAATGTGTAAGCATTTTATGAATTCATACGCATTAGCGTACGCATTAGCATACATTCTCAAATATGCATATATTTTGCGTCGCCGTTATTTTAACCAGATTCGTTACGAACTTTCTCAAAATTCGGTTCGGTGACGAACCGAACTTTTGGGAAAGTTCGTAACGAATCTGGTTTGTTACGGTTCAGTTCGCTCATCCCTACATCAAGGGTTAACAGAAAAGCAAACCTAAATATGTACAGTATTAAACTGAAAAAAAATATAGTACATTTTTATTTTTCTCAAGGGATAAAAGGAGAATTTCACCCCACAATTTGCTACTCATTTTCTCCTGAACACCCCATTTGTGGTTGCAAACTGCTTTGTGGGATACACCAGGGCTCAGAAAGGAAGGAGTGGCACCTGGATTTTCGAATATGGAATTTGTTGAAATGGTTTCTAAGATCCCTAACTTTTTAATTTTTTGCTGACTAAGCTGTGTGAGGGCTTATTTTTTGTGGGAAAAGCTGTAGTTTTATTACTCATTTTGGGGTACATTTGGCTTTCTGAACACTTTATATTACATTTTTTGGGAGCTGACGTAGGCAAAAATGTAAATTCTGTCAGTATTCACCATGTAGTATATATGATAACTTTATTCTGCAAGTTGATACAATTATGACGATGCCAAATTTATATTGTTTTTTTCATGTCTTACTACTTTTGAATAATAAAATCCCATTTTGTTAAAAATCTGTTATATTTTGCATCGCCATATACTAACATCAATAACATTTTTTTATTTTTCTGTCAACATAGATGTCTAGGAGCTTGCTTTTTGCAGGACAGGCTGTACTTTTTAAGCATCATTCACACGCCTGTGTTTTGGTTAGTGATTTACATCAGTGATTGTTAGCCAAAACCCGGATTGGAGCCTCCACAGACATAAGATATAAGGGAAAGATCTGCACCTGTTCTGTGTTTAGAGCCGCACCTGGTTTTGGCTCAAAATCACTGATGGAAAACACTGACCGAATACTGACTGTGTGAATGAGTCATTATCAGTACCATTTTGGGGTAGTTAAGACTTTTTGATGGCTTGATATTATGTTTTTTGGGAGGTGAGGTAAAAAAAAATTATTTTTATTTTTTACAATGTACTCCTGATAGTGTTTACCGGGTAGATCATGTGATGTTTTGATAGTGACGGTCGTTAAGGACACGGCAATACCAACTATCTCTTTTTTTATTTATTTTTTTCCATTTTTAACAACAGCATTGTACAGCCTCACTGTAGGGTGGATCAAGGTCTTAGGAAGACCCGTCAGCTCCTGCAGTCTCCCAGTGACCGCCGGGGCCAGATCAGATAGCGGTATAGCACTACCTCAGCTGTATACACAGCTCTTCTTTAGCGCTCAGCAGGTGCATGATTAGGTGCATGATCTCTGAATATTTTAGAACATCCAATCAGAGATAAGTCCCGACTGCCAGGACATTTAATGTCTATGGGCATTCGGGAACTAGTTAACAGTAGATCCTTTAAAGTAGATCCTTTAAAGTTTTAACGTGGTTCTTCACTTTAAAAATCAGTTACCAAAGTTATTCAACAAAGTCACGTGCGGCTTCGTGAATAATTAACTTGAGCTCATCGGAAACCATACATTCTAATGCTGTATGGAGACGGATCTCCGTATAATATTAATCCAAAGTTTTGAATGAAGCGACTTCGGATGTAACATTTGAAGCCCGCTTCGCTCATCACTAGTAATTAATGACAGAGTTTTCTCCTACAAGCCACTCTAATTGAGAAAGCCAGTTGGATGATTAGTGAAACATCTTCAAGAGAAAATCCAGTGCTCTGACTTATTACTACTGATTTCCCACACTGAGGTTCCGTTCACTGTGAGGACCTGCATCACATTCTCACTGTGGGGGGACTTCCAGACACATGGTACCCCTCAATTGCTGCTAGTAGTCTACATTGGTAGACGGTGGCCCCTCAGTGACCTAGAGAGACATATAGGTGGCTATAGACATGTCTATAAACAGACTTCAGTGGGACATTCTGTTTCCAATGCATTCAAACTTTTGAAATTGTGTATGAATTCCACAAAGAGATAGTTCAGCGATGTTCACCATGGCTTACATCAGCACATTCACTCTTCCGCTGACTGGTGATGCCCAGGGAGACTACGGCACTCACTATATATGAGGAGCCAAAGTTTAGGAGAATGAATGGCCAAAGGAGTTGCTTTATTATAACTAGGAATGAGCGAACCCGTGGAGGTTTGGGTTCACCGGGTTCGGTTGAACCCAAACTTGACCCTGATCTACACAGAAGTCAATGGGGAGTCGAACTTCACTTTATTATTTTCCATTATAACATGGTTATATCGGAAAATAATAGCATTCTTAAGACAGAATGCAAAACAATATGTCCATTTAGGGGTTAAAAAAAAAAGCAAAAAACTCACCTCATCCACTTGATCAGCAGCTTCTTCTAGCTTCACTGAACAGGACCTGCCAGTGACCTGCGATATGCGTGATGACGCCACCATGTGGGAGAGCGCGGTGATTAGAGATGAGCAAATCGAAGCTGACGAAGTGGAATTCAATCCAAATTTCAGGAATTATTCTATTCGCACCGAATCCGAATTTCCTGACAATTCGTGGTAGTGAATCCCTATTTTTTCCCTAAAATGGTGGCTGCACATGTTAGGCCAGCCCTGTGATGTCACAGCCCTATAAATAGTCTCGGCCTTCTTGGATTCTGCCATTCTCCAGTGAACTTAGTGTAGGGAGAGACATTTGCAGGCGCTAGGAAAAGTGATAGAAAAACATATATACTGCTCAATAGAAGTGTAGGGAAAGGATAGGGAGGGAAGTATTGAAGCAGAATGGGGTTCAATAGGAGTGTTTAGAAACAGGGTAATAGGAAAAATCATATTACACCTATGTGCAGTGACTGGTTTTAGAAATTGCCATATTACAGCTGCTCATTTCAGGTTTGCAATAGATCATACCTCTGTAATTCCGATTATTGGGGTGTTATTAACCCTTTTGCGCTGTAGTTACATTTAGTAAGCCCTTTTTTTCTGTTTTAGTGTTGGAAAACAGAAAGGGCTTATTAGCTGTTGTGTGCTGAAGTGGGAAAATTACGTCCCTTTGTAGCATGTATTAGTAGAAAAAAAGTTTTATTTGACGTACAGAGCCAAAGTTAAATCTTCTTAAACCTGTTGTTTATTAGTGGTGCAAAAAAAAGTATTAGTCGTTCTGTGCTGAAGTCGGAAAATTACAGCCCTTTGTAGCATGTATTAGTGGCAAAAAAAAGTTTTATTTAGCCTACAGCGCCAAAGTTATTTCTTGTCAAACCTTCTGTCGCTTACTAATGGCAGAAAAAATTTATTAGCCATGTGGTGTAGTGGCAAAATTACAGCCCTTTGAAGCGTGTTTTAATTTCCTATTTATTTGTTTGATCTAACAGTATGTCAGACATAGAAGTGACAAGCCCTACACAGGGGAGTGGCACTAAATGTTTCTGGCGCAGGCACAGATCGCAGCAGAGTAAGGGGGCGTGGCAGCAGGGGTCACTTTGAGAGGCCTGAGCTCCCGGTGTCATCTAGAGGTCGGGTCTTGACCAGCAACCCAGCGGTTCTTGAATGTTGACTCGGCCTTCAACTTCGTCCCAAATGACGTCAGACACACCCAGCCAAGAGTCGGTGTGTTCGTCAGGCACAACCCTTAGTTGGTATGGCCCGGGAGCAGGCCCTGTGCCCTCACCTGTCCTCAACCTGCCTCTGTCCTTTTCTGTTCCCTCAGCCAGAGAAGTACTGTATGCTGTGGGCAGCTCCACTTTACAGCGAGCACAAGCTACTAGAGGACAGTCAACAGCTACTGGGCAGCCAAGATGTGGAGGAGACATCCGCAGCTTCCTCTGTTAGGTGGGCAAGTAGTGATGAGGAGAGTGGAGTGGCAGCTAGGGTTGCGAGAGGTCAGGCTCCTGACCCGGAGACCGTTGAGGAAGACATCAGTGACATGCAGACAGTACTCGATGATGATGATGTAGCCGATCGCACTTGGGAGCCGGGTGAATTAGGGGCTTCATCGTCATCAGTAGAAGAGGGTGGCAGCTTCGCAGGAGCCTACCGGGCCGGAAAGTAGTGGTGCAGGGGTTTACGGAGGCAGTGGCAGTAGCATCCAGTCAATGCAGAGTGTTGGGAGTAAAATTACCTACTCGGTGGTGTGGCAGTTTTTCGTTAAGCCGCCGGGTGAGGTGAGCCTAGGTATTTGTAGAATCTGTGGGCAGAAGGTGAAGCGTGGCCAGGGTGCCAATGTTAGCACCACGGCACTGCATCAGCATATGCAGCTTCACCATAAAGTGGCCTGGGAGAACCGTGGCTCCAATGTGGTGGTCCAGCCTGCCGCAGCATCCGCAGCGTCACCCAGTGGTGCGCGCCCGATTTCAGGCAGTCAAGTCTTCACCACCTCAGCCGAAGGTAGCTGTCTGTCCTTCCCATCATCTGATGCTCCTGCTCCTCCTCCTACTCCTCGTCACTCATTCCGTCAGCAATCGATCAGCGAAGCGATTGCCAAGAGACAGCAGTATGCGCGTACACATCCAACTGCGCAGAAGTTGAACGTGTTCCTGGCCAAGTTGCTGGTGCTGCAGTCCCTCCTTTTCCAAGTGTTGAACTCTGAACCTTTCAGAGAACTGAGGTGGAGAGTTCCAAGCCGTAATTTCTTTGTGAAACAGGCAGTACCAGCCCTGCACAAATATGTAGAACAGAAGGTGGGCCAGTCCTTGAGCCTGACGGTGTCTGCAAAAGTGCACAGCAGCACCAACATGTGGAGCTTAGGGACAGTATATGTCTTTTATGGCCCACTGGGTAAATTCCTGCACAGCCAAACCAGCAACTTGGCCAGGCGACGCCACTTCCGCCTCCACGTTCTCATGCCGTCGGTCCTGCGACAATGTCTGCCTCCTCATCCTCCATTGTGTCTTCAGCCTACCCTGCAGGGACAATTCACAGTGCCCCACCAGCATACCACATGTGCAGGGCACGACGGTGTCACACGGTTCTACAACTCGTTTGCCTGGGTGAACGGAGTCACACAGGGAGGAACTGCTCTACGTCATTCATCAAGAAATCCAATCCTGGCTTTCTCTGCGACAACTCAAAATTGGAACAATGGTGACCAACAACAGGAAGAACATGGTGTCGGCGTTGCATCAAGGAGGGCTGTGCCATGCGCCCTGCTTGGCGCATGTGTTCAATCTGGTTGTCAAGTGGCTCCTAAAGTCTTCTACCCATCTGCAAGACATTCTAAAAATGGCCAGGAAACTTTGCATGCACTTCAGCCACTCGTACACCGCCAAGCACACCCTCCTTGAGCTACAGGCTGATATGCAACGTTTTCACCCGTTTGAATTCCACCTTCCATATGTTGGACCGACTGTACGAACAGAGAAAGGCCATAAAGGATTTCTTGATGATCCAAGCGGACAGAGGTACTCCCCTGTGTAACATTTGATGTCAGCCAGTGGCAGCGTCATGCGTGACACCTGCCGTTTGCTCGTGCCCTTTGAGGAGGCCACTTTATTTGTCAGTCACCAGGATTACGGGATGAACAACGTCATTCCACTCATTCATATCCTGGAAAAGATTCTGTTAAATCTGGCTGGTCAGAGGACAGGAGATGTGGCAACTACATCTCACAGCCATATGAGCCCTGTGGGGGCTGAACTGGAGGAGGAGGAAGAGGAGGAGGACATTGCAGCACACAGAATGCCTAGAGAAATGGGTGGTTTCTCTACCCAGGTGACAGGATAGGAGGAGCAGGAGCAGCCAGAGGAGCTACAGGGCGATGAAGAAGAGGAGGCAGAGGAACCAGACACACCATGGCAGTATGTAGAGGAGATGGAGGCTGGTAGTTCCTCCGAGTCACTTATGCAAATGGCCCGATGCATGCTCACTTGCTTGCGCAGTGACAGCTGTATTGTCTCCATTCGGCAGAGGGATGACTACTGGCTCTCCACCCTGTTAGACCTTCGCTTCTGGTCCAAAATGAGGGCCTTTTTTACGCCAGTCAAGAGGGAGGACAAACTGAACTACTATAGAGACATCCTATGTAGTCAGTTGGCCGCTGCCTATCTGAGCCATCGTCCATTCTCTTGCAGGTCTGACCGGGTGGGCCCTCTGTGCTAATGTTCCACTGCCATGGCTGCTGGGGAAGGGGGGTGGCAGGAGCAGTACCAGCTCCATCAGCAGCAGCCTGAGTCGCTGATGAGCAGCTTTCTTCACCCGCATAGTGAAGAAACTACTCACCAGCAGCATCAGCTAGACCTGGAGGAGAACCTGAATCAGCAGGTGGTGGCATACTTGGACAGCACCCTGCCACCCGTCATTGAAGATCCGCTGGACTACTGGGCAGCCAAACTAGATTTGTGGCCTCAACTGGCCGAGTTTGCTCTGGAAAAGCTGTCCTGCCCGGCCAGTAGTGTTGCATCAGAGCGGGTGTTTAGTGCGGCCGGGGCCATAGTTACCCCAAGGAGAACTCACCTGTCCACCCAAAATATGGAGAGACTGACCTTTGTCAAGATGAATCAGGTGTGGATCATCCAGGATTTCCACCCACCAACGCCTGATGCATCAGATTAGATAATCCAGTCTTGACTAGAGACCTGTTTCTTCTGGCTACCTGCCTCAACAAATATTCTGATGCTGCCACCTGCTGATGCCAAGTGCTCCTTCTTACACCTACCATTGTCAGCGGATAGTGTTATTGCCACCCACCTCCCCACATTGTGGTCGTGCCACTCTGTAGTCTGCTGCTGGTGCTGCCTCCACAATGTCGTTGTACCACTTTGTAGTTTGCTGAGGCTGCTGGTGCTGCCACCACACGGTTGTCGCACCACTCTCTAGTCTGCTGCTGCCACTTCCACACTCTGTCATTGTGCCACTCTGTGGCCTCCTGATTCTGCTACTACTGCTGCCACTTCCACACTCTGTCAATGTGCCACTCTGCGGTCTCCTGATTCTGCTGCCACTGCCACCTCTACACTGTCGTCGTGCCACTCTGGTTGTCAACAATTGACACTTGTTCTACGTCAATTCCTCAAGCACAGACATTAGTGGTGATGGGAACTTTTCCCTTGCCATCTCAATCATCGTGCCACTCTGTAGTCTCCTGATGCTACAGCTGCTGCCTCCACAATGTCGTAACGCCACTCTGTGGTCTCCTGATGCTACTACTGCTGCCTCCACAATGTCGTAACGCCACTCTGTGGTCTCCTGATGCTACTGCTGCCACCACACTGTTGTTGTGCTGCTCTGTGGTCTTCTGATGCTACTGCTGTCTACACACTATCGTCGTGCCACTATGTGGTCTCCTGATGCTACTGCTGCCTACACACTGTTGGGGGGGCTCTGTTTGAAGAAGCGTTTAATAGAACAGGTTCTGTAGAAATCTATGTGGAATCAGTAAATTGGTGTAAAAGGAGTGCGCTCTTTCACGCTATAGTAGGATCTTGGGCCTCTGCACGGTTCTTTATAGCTGGCACTAACATTGACCTGTAAGGCTAAGTTCACACTTGAGTTATTTGGTCAGTTTTGGCCCCGTTACTGCCCAAATATGTTAAGTGTGCAGTGATTCTAAGAGCGACGCCTGTCATCTGCATGTCATACTCACTCATACAGTATTGTTTCACTACCACAGCAGACTCCCTATGCGTGTTACTGCAAGGCACAGTGTTCTACACCACTATACAGGCTCTCTGCATCCAGGAAGTAGCCATTTTTTTACGTGATTTGCCACAAATTTATGCGGATCGAATCGTTTCGGAAAATTCGGCAAACCGACCAAATTGAATTTTTTAAAAAGTCGCTCATCTCTAGTGGTGATATCATCATGCACATCACAGTTCCTTTGGCAGGTCCTGTTCAGTGAAGATAGAAGAAGCTGCTTCAGCGTGATCAAGTAGATGAAATGAGGAGTTGTTTTTTAACCCCTAAATGGCCATATCTGTAGCAGTCTCACTGCTCTTACAGTAAAGAATGTCCATCTATGTTCCTCCAGACATGGAAAATGTCCTCGTGTCATGGTTACAGGCCTAGGATTAAAAAAAAATATATCATTAGAAAGATCTCTGTACTGTCCATTCATATATTTGTACACTGTAAAATTAGATCACCCCTAGGCCATTTTTTCTCCAAAATGAATAGCCATAAGTTTGTTAACCTGTCTTGATACAGCAATCTACCCATTCCTGTATTTATATTAATTGTTCTTTTGTGCTCCTGCTTCGTAAATCTCAGTGATAGATCCAGAAAATACCATCTTCCACTACTATTTTTCCAATGACTTCTTCCTGTATCCTCACACTTCTTGTATTAGGTTTCTTCTACTTATCGGGACTATAGGTAGCATGCATCACAACCTATTAATCCATGCCTGACTATACTGTATATGTTCTCCAAACCCCTTCATTCTTCCCTTTACCTAACTTTGTCAGTCTATGGTCGCACATGGTCTTCACCATGTAGGGCTCAAATGTTCCTATCACATTGATATACACTGGCTAGCTATCTAGGAAAACATTTTTGGAAACTCAGATCTTCAGAGAACATGAGGAGAAACATGGAGAATATGCAAACACCATGCACTTCAGAGTTCTCTTTAGTGTAATAATAAAACATAACAAATGCCCTAAGTTTTCAGTTTGTTCTTCATTAATCTTAGATTTAATTATATGTCGAGAAAGGACAAATGAACATTACTTTTAAAGAATGCAAGTCCTGTGCCAATACTATTTATTTCAACGTACGATGTGTTAATGGTCATCACACGGCTCATTTAGCATTTTAAATGTCAAATGACAGCAGGGCGCAGAATAAAGCAAATATAAGTCGCCCATGACCTTACATATTTTCTACTGCAAATATCAGTTCTTATACATTGTTAAAAGTGCATGGTGCCTAATGATATCATATAGTAATTCCTCTGTAAAGTAGTGGAGGGTCTTTATGGACTGGAGCATTGCCTGAAAAATAAGGCTCCATATTCCACTATTTATCTTCAATCAAAAAGAGTAACCACCCCCTCCTTCCCAAATTGTTTCAAGTTGAGAATACATTGAGGAACTATATGTTTAAAACATAGAGTGATACAGAACAGTAAGGGACTATTTGGCATGTAAGTGACTCTTACTTATGAGTCCGATCCAATAAATGCTACTTTACATATACTATGTTATTGATATTTTACTGCATTTGCTAATATATACAGTATGTTTCCATAGCAATACTTTCAAAGACATCTTTATGCAATGGAAATAAACTAGCAATGTCTCCTATTTGGTGGGAACAGGTTTGTCTTTCACCTCTGTGTTAAATATTAAAACAAAGACAGAAAGTCGTAGCTATAAAAAAAGGTTGCATTAGGATGCAGGTATTTGAGCATAATGGACAAGGCCCTCTGTCAATTGACTTTGAAACAAAAGGTGACTAATTGTGTGCATGAGAAACCTTGCAGGAGAGCAGTCATTTTTCACCTTGGAACACAGGGCTGTACTTGCCTTCCCACATTTGTAATGTCATATTGACTTGAGAAGCTACAAGATTATTTCAGTGGTTTATAATTAGTTGAAATTAGAGAAAACTTTGATCTGGCTCTGACATGTACTTCTCACGCTCTTACATCTCTCAGAGGCTTCTGTTACAATTTATTATAATAATGTATCAGATGTATGGAACTTAATTTGCGCTCTAAATGTTTCATTTCTAGTCTAGTGAAGTAATAGCTTACATCGAAGCGTAGTTACTGTATATTACCCATTACTATTATCTTCCAAACTTGTAAAAGATTAAGAAGTCTACATTTTTTTCATTAAATTAATGAATTTAATAATCCTCCGAATGCTGCAGAGGACAAGTTAGGACAACAATAAGGAGATTGGTTGAGTTAGCTGTGAACTGTGTTTAATCTAGTAGCAGTCTTTGAAAACAAATATAACAGTGCAACTTAAAATGTAGTATGCACATGTAAAGTTTAAACAGTATCTGTCAGAATGATCAACCCTATGAAACCAGGCATACAGCCAGCTAAGGTTGACCATGCTGATATACCCTATTTTTCGCTTTATAAGACGCACCTGATGATAAGACGCACCCCAGATTTTAGAGTAGTAAAATAAGAAAAAAAATATATTTCATCACACCTCATATCAGACCCCCCATAAATTTCAGGACATCACATCAGACCCCCATATCAGCCTTCCATGTCAGAACCCCATCAACCCTCCATGTCACACCCCCATCAGACCTCAGATCAGCCCACTATGCCCCCATATCAGCCCGCTGTGCCCCCATCAGACCTCAGATTAGCCCCCTGTACCCCCATATCAGCCCACTGTGCCCCCATCAGACCTCAGATCAGCCCTCATATCACCCCACTGTGCCCCCATATCAGCCCACTCTGCTCCATGAGACCTCAGATCAGCCCATAAGCCCCCATATTAAATTAATATGCCCCCATCAGACCTCAGATCAGTCCCCATATCAGCCCCCTCTATCCCCATCAGACCTCAGATCAGCCCAAAATGCCCCCATATTAAATGAATATGCCCCCTTCAGACCTCAGATCAGCCCCCATATCAGCCCCCTCTATCCCCATCAGACCTCAGATCAGCCCATAAGCCCCCATATTAAATGAATATGCCCCCATCAGACCTCAGATCAGCCCACCCAGCCCATCAAATAAAAACCTCTCTTACCTGTCCTGTGCCGGGGCTCCCCTCCGTGTCCGGTGCTCCTCTGGCTTATAAGCCCGGCGCTGCACTGTCACCTGACTGCGTGCAGCGTCAGGTCATAGTGCGTGCACTACGTCCTCATGCTGTACGCGGTCAGGACAGTGCAGAGCCGGCCCTGGAAGACAGAGGAGAGCCGGACCCGGAGCGGAGCCGCGGCACAGGACAGGTAAGAGAGGTTTTTTATTTTATCCTTATGGGCTGGGTGGGCTGATCTGAAGTCTGATGGGGGTCCCGGCACCTTATACATACAAGTGAGCTATTCCATAATGGAAGCACTCACTTGTATTCGCTTTATAAGACACACCGCAATTTCCCCCCTACTTTTGGGGGGAAAAAAGTGCGTCTTATAAAGCAAAAAATACGGTAAATGATATCCTTATTATGACTCTCCATGGCCCTATTACTGAGAAAACTGCATTTTTATTTATATGCAAATGACCTAACTGGGGCACTGAGGGGCTGGGCAGCGTCCTTGGAGCACCAGTTTGTTACAGACAATATGATATACCTGTTTGGGTGTTACAGACAATGGTTGTGGAACTATTGTGCTAACTAACTGGTTTGAGGTTGGGCTAGACCTGAGAGTGTTATCCTGGCAGTCCCCTGGTTTATACCCCTTAACTTCTATACAGGTCTCTGGTCTTGGTTTCAAGGGAGCCACCAGGCCGATACCTCTTGGAATAGTCCTGGTGTAGTTGGCAGCTTATGGACTGGGTCAGAACTACCAATGCAAGGCACCAAAAGCACAGGCAAGATCACAGACAGAACTAGGCAAGGACTGATAGGCAAAAGCAAATCCAAGGCAAAACTCTGAGAAAATCAGACTGAGGACAAGCAGGCAAAGAACATGCAAAATCCACAGAACAGAATTCAGGACAGAGTCCAGAAACAGCAGATACATCTGCAGAAACTTAGCAAGACAGAACAGGCACAGGACTCAAGGAAACAGTTCAGACACAAGAGGGCCAGAAGCAGAGACTTGGCAAAACAGATCAGACAAAAACTAAAACTTAGGAATTCATTGGCAGACAAAACTAGAACTGAACTCAGCCACTCACGGACTAGACACAAGAGAAGGGAAAACAGAACTTGAACAGAATTCAGACACTCACAGAGTAGACTCAAGAGCATGGCAGACAGAACTAGGGCAACAGATAAAGTCAGACATCTGACAAACTTCACAGAATCCACACACAGACAAACATGCAGCTGAATCTGAAAGAATTTGAAATTGCACAGCCAGTGGCAGGACACAATCTCAGGAATTCCATGGCAAAGTATCAACTTTATATAACAGACATTACAATATCATTAGTCAAACATATGCACACAAAAGACAGAGGAACATTAACGCACACACTACTAAACTGAGGAGAGGTACAATGCACATTGGCTCTAATTCACACACTCACAAGTAACTGAGACCAGGATGCTAGGAACAGCGGCAACATTAACCACCATAGGAACAATGACCCATATTCAGACCCACAAGAAGCCAACCCCTGAGCTAACGGTACAATGACACTGGTGAAATGTCAGAGTAACATCAGCCTTTTTCCTTCCAGGCTGATCAACTTTGTAGTTCACCTAACTAATTTTCTCAACAATTGTGACTTGCCCCTGCCACTTGGCTAAAAAGCACCCAGTCGCCAGGATTAAAACTACACTCCCTTACCACCCCTGTTACATTTCTTACTTTGGGACTATTGTGTTTGTTGCATGTGTTCCCGAACTAGAGGCATAATGCTTTGATCCTGTTCTGCATCAGGGATACCTGTTCAATTACACTACAATAAGGATTGGTTTCCTGCTTCCAGGTGTAACAGTGGCTGCTGTGCACCGCTGTTCCCCTGCTTACCGCCGCAGTCCCGGGTGCCGTGTTCAGCGGTGATCTGCTGCCAGTGCTTCCCCATTCACCACTGCAGTCCTGGGTTCTGTCCGTGTAGGTACTGTTCTGGGATCCTCTCCACAGTTTCCTTTCAGCCCTGGCCACAACATGCTTACTGCTTGTTCCCTGCAGCTCTTCCTTAAGGGCCAGCGCGCGTCACTTGCTGTGCTTTATGGGTTAGATCATGTGACCTCACTGACCAATCCTAGCCCTCCTACATGTATATAAGTGGCTCAGTCCCCTTCCCAGATGCCTCAGTGTCAAGGTCCTTGTGTCCTGCATAGGTTTCTGAGATCTCCGCTTGTGTACCTGACTCGTGCTTGTGTTTCTGGACTCTGCTATTTGTTTGATTCCTGCCTGCTTGCCTTAACTCTCCTGTTGCTGATCCAGATTGCCTGACCTGTCCCTATGCTGCCTGCTCTGACCTATTGCTTGTTTGACTTCACCTCTGCCTCATCCTTCTTTCCTGCACTGTTGCTCCTGGTTATGACTCGGCCTGCTGACTACGTCTGTACCTCTGGTACCTTGCTCAGGTACCTCCTGGTCTGCCTGGACCAGTTGCCCCGTGTGCCAATCCTCCTCAAGAGGTAGTGACCTGGTGTTACCCTCGGGAAAGTCTATCCCCACCATCAGGGGTACTGTGAAGATCGAAGGGTTCACTTAGACAACGCCCTTAGAGGAGATAGAACACGTGGTTCGTGACACCAGGTTTCTTTAATGTGAATAGCCCCTGGGTTGTCTGCCATAAACCAACTGAAAAGGTTAAAAGCCAGTACAAGATTGTGGCACTTCCATAACTGCAAACATTAAATAAGGAAGCAAGAAGTCCCAGTGCTTGTCATCTTTATTGACCACTTTTATCAATATGCTTTTAAGGGTTTTAATAAATCTTTCCACCAAGCCTTTGGTTTGTGGATGGCAGACTGGCATAGGGGGATGTTTGATCATAAATATTTAACATAATTCTCTGGTTACCTTGGACATAAATAGAGTCCCCTGATTCATTAGGATCTCATTATGGATTCCAATTTCCAACCCTGCTAAAGACCTGCACCAACTGTTTACCAATGTTTTTTTGCAGCTGTATTTCTAAATGGAATCGCCTCTGGATATGGAGTTGCATAATCTAAGATTACCAGAATGTATTGAATTGCCACCAAGCTGATTTGACAATACAGCATATTAGATCCATTTCAATCCGATCTAAGGGAATTTCAATAATTGACAATGATGCAAAGAGGCTTCTGAAATTTGGAAACGATGCTGTATGCTGGCACTTGGTACAGGAAGCACAGTATCCTTCAATTTCTACTATTAGCCAAATCCAAGACAGTTCTTCTATATGGCTTGGGAACAACTAGCTGTTCCACAATAGAGTTGAGCGAAGCGAGCTTCAGATGCTTAATCAGAAGTCGCTTTGTTCAAAACTTCGGAATAATATTGTACGGAGATTCATCTCTGTACAGTATTTGAATGTATGGACGCCAAAGTTAATTTATGAAGTCGCAACTAGTATCTCAGAACCAAAGTCGAGTTCAGTTTCAAGTTTTAAAGTGGTTTTTCACTTTAAAAATCAACTACCGAAGTCATTCCACGTTTTCAGCTGGGCATGTGCTGCCAATCGGAACACATACATGTACGTGGGGATGCGGCAAAAGACCAGACTCCCCCATGTCCATTTACATGAAAATGTGTGAAGGGGTTAAAGCACAGCAAATGGTACAAAGTAAAAATTGCAATTCTTACACATATGCCATTTCACTGCCCAATATGTTGCGCACATTGTGTGCCAATGTGAAAAGTCAGCCTTTTTATTATTATGCCCTCCTTCCTGGTTTTATAAACACCCTACTTGCGGCCCTAATCTTTTACCTGGACACACCATAGGGCTCAGGAATAAAAGAGCACCATGCACATCTGAGGCCCAATGTGAAATGTGAAAAGTCAGCCTTTTTATTATTATGCCCTCCTTCCTGGTTTTATAAACACCCTAAAAGAGCACTATGCGCATCTGAGGCCCAATGTGGTAATTTACACTCTTGTCCTGACAACTGTACAGGCTATGGGGTAAAATAATAAATGGAGCCCCCGAGCAGTGACCCCCATTTTGGAATTTCCACCCCTTAATACCTTGAGTGATAATTTTGACACCACAGGTATTTTGTAGAAATTAATGCGCAGAGGACCATACAAAATGAAAATTGCTATTTTTCCACAGGTATGGCATTTCAGTGCCCAATATGCTGTGCTCAGCATGTGTGCCATCTGAGACAGATATGGCATCTCAGTGGTCCATATATTGTGTCCCCCATGTGCTATCTGAGACACACCAATTGAATTGATAGGCAGATTCTACTGTGTAAAGAAATGCCATAAATGTGGACATAAACTGCTGTTTGGGCACGCTGTAGGGTTCAGAAGGGAAAGATTACCTTTTGGCATTTGCAGTGCAGATTTTGATGGACTGGTTTACGGGTGCTATGATGCTATTGAACACCCTCTGGGGTACCAGTACAGCTGTTCTCTGACAAACATACCCTATTTTTCGCTTTATAAGACGCACTTTTTTCCCCCAAAAGTAGGGGGAAAAGTGCCCTGCATCTTATAAAGCGAATACAAGTGAGCGCTTCCATTATGGAAGCACTCACTAGTATGTATTAGGTGCCGGGACCCCCATCAGACCTTAGATCAGCCCACCCAGCCCCATAAGGATAAAATAAAAAACTCTCTCACCTCTCCTGTGCCGCGGCTCCGCGCCGGGTCCGGCACTCCTCTGTCTTCTTCGGGCCCACTGTGCACTGTACTGACCGCATACAGCGTCAGGATGTAGTGCGCGCACTATGACCTGACGCTGCATGCAGTCAGGTGACAGTGCAGCGCCGGCTGGAGAAGACAGAGGAGCGCCGGACCACGAGCGGAGCCGCGGTGCAGGAGAGGTGAGAGAGTTTTTTATTTTATGCTTATGGGGCTGGGTGGGCTTATCTGAGGTCTGATGGGGTAGAGTGGGCTGGTATGGGGGCTGATCTGAGGTCTGATGGGGCAGAGTGGGCTAATATTGGGGGCACAGTGGGCTCATATGGGGGCATAGTGGGCTGATCTGAGGTCTGATGGGGGCAGAGTGGGCTAATATTGGGGGCACAGTGGGCTGATATGGGGGCATAGTGGGCTGATCTGAGGTCTGATGGGGGCACAGTGGGCTGATGGTGCACAGTGGGCTGATATTGGGGGCACAGTGGGCTGATATGGGGGCATAGTGGGCTGATCTGAGGTCTGATGGGGGCACAGTGGGCTGATTATGGGGGCATAGTGGGCTGATCTGAGGTGTGATGGGGCAGAGTGGGCTGATATGGGGGCACAGTGGGGTGATATGGGGGCTGATCTGAGGTCTGATGGGGGCTCAGTGGGCTGATATGGGGGCACAGTGGGCTGATCTGAGGTCTGATGGGGGCACAGTGGGCTGATATGGGGGCTGATGGGCTGATCTAAAGTCTGATGGGGGTCTGACATGAAGGGCTGTTGGGGTTCTGACATGGAGGGCTGATATGGGGGTCTGATGTGATGTCCTGAAATTTATCTGATATGAGGTGTGATGAAAAATATTTTTTTCTTATTTTCCTACTCTAAAATCTGGGACGTGTTATCATCAGGGGTTTCTTATAAAGCGAAAAATACGGTACATTTTTTATTTTTCTCTCAATGTAGCCGTGTGAGGGCTAATATTTTGCGGGAGTAGTTGCGATTTTTATTGGTTCTATTTTGGGGTTCATACAATGTTTTTAAAGCTTTTATTTCATTTTTTGTTTTTGGGAAGCAGGATATAGAAAAGGCAAACAATTCCATCAATGCTTTTTGAGTTGGTATTCCGTTGTACACTGCACAGGAAAAATGTCATGTTAACTTAATTCTGCTGGTCAGTATGATTACAGAGATATCATTTTTATATAGTTTTTTTTAAGAAAAAAAATATAATTTTAGCTTTTGCCATTTTCTGATTTTTTTTCTGTTGTGGGGGCTCATTTTGTGCACGATGAGGTGACGTTTTCACTGGTGCCATTTTGGGGTACATGCCAT
>ONZH01015822.1:0-34068 GCA_900303285.1 Rhinella marina
CCCCAATCTTCTGATTTGCTCACCAAGGTCGCTCGCATCTGTGCGCATTTCCGCAAGTCGAGCACAGATGCTGCCACTCTCAGGGCAGCGCAGCGCCGCCTACAACTGCCCGCTCACCGACTGTTGTGCGACATGCCCACGAGATGGAATTCCACATTAACATGTTATCCAGAAGTTTACCAGCAGCGCAGAGCCGATTGTAGACTGCCAGATGTCAACTTCCACCAGAACTGGTAGTCAGGTCACTCAGATTCCTGAAGTCTACAATGAGGAGTGGACGTGGATGTCTGATATCTGCCAGGTGTTGAGCAACTTTGAGGAGTCAACACAGATGGTTAGCGGCGATGCCGCCATTATCAGCCTCACCATCCCGCTGCTTTGCCTGTTGAAAAAATCACTGCTCAGCATCAAGTCGGATGCTTTGCGCTTGTCACAAGAGACGGTGGAGGAAGATACGTCGCTTGATAGCCAGAGCACTCTCCGGTCTGTTTTCTCAGCGCGTATCTGAGGAGGGGGATGAGGATGAGGAGGAAGAGGAGGAGAATGTCGGCGAGACAGTAGAGGGTACCAGTGCTCAGTCCTTAACTCTTGAGCGTGTATGGGCTGAAGAGGAGGACTTGGAGAAGGAGGAGGAGGAGGAGGAAATGGAGAGTCAGGTCAGTGAGGAGAGGGAATTCTTGCATGTTGGGACTCTGGCGCACATGGCAGACTTCATGTTAGGCTGCCTATCCCGTGACCCTCGCGTTAGAAGAATTTTTTCGAACACCAATTACTGGGTGTTCACTCTCCTGGATCCACGGTACAAGCAGAACCTTTCCACTCTCATCCCTGCAGAGGAAAGGAGTATGAGAGTGAATAGGTATCAACAGGCCCTGGTGCACAAGCTGAAACAATTCTTCCCATCTGATGCCGCTAGCGGCAGAGGGCGTGGTTCTGTGGGCCAAGTAGCGGGGAGAGGAGGCAGCAGGCAGCTTGTCCAGCACTGGCAGGGGAACGCTCTCCAAGGCCTTTGCCAGTTTTATGTCACCCCAGCAAGACACTGTCACCTGTCCCCAGTCTAGGCAGAGTAGGGGGGAGCTGTACAGAAAGATGGTGAGGGAGTACCTAGCTGACCATACCAACGTCCGTAGCGATCACTCTGCTCCATACAACTACTGGGTTTCAAAGCTGGACACGTGGCCTGAACTGGCGCTGTACGCCTTGGAGGTGCTGGCCTGCCCTGCCGCTAGCGTGCTGTCAGAGCGGGTATTCAGTGCAGCTGGTGGCGTCATCACCGTAAGCGTAACGCCTGTCAACTGACAGCGCTGACAGCTGACCTTATTAAAATGAACAAAGCCTGGATTTCACCGGAATTCAAATCTCCTCCGGGGGAAAGCAGCTAAAGATTTAAATAACTTATGTATCCGATTCCTCTTCTCTACTCCTCTTCTCTACTCCTCCTCCTCCTCCATATCGTCTTTGCCTAACGCTGACCCAAAAAACGCCATTTTTTAGAGGTCCAACTGGCACTCTTTTAGCACAAATTTTTCAGGAGGGCCCCCTACAGGCCCTCTCTTCAAACTATTTTTCAGGAGGGCCCCTAACAGGCCCTCTATTCAAACAATTTTTCCAGAGGTCCACCTACAGGCCCTCTATTCAAACAATTTTTCCAGAGTTCCCCTACAGGCCCTCTCTTCAAACAATTTTCCGGAGGCCCCCTACAGGCCCTCTATTCAAACAATTTTCCGGAGGTCCACCTACAGGCCCTCTCTCCAATTCCAGTTCCAAGTTTTATTTGCGCATACTGCATACATTTTTATTTTGGGATTAGGTGTGAAATAATAATATTACTTGCGAATCTATATTGCCCAACATTGGATACGGTAGCAAGTAGAAGACCAAACACATGCTGCTCACAGGGTTCCGCAAATTCCTGGTCCGCCCGCAAATTCCTTGTCCACAATGTCAAGGAGGACGAGGTTCTGTGGATGAGCAACAAGTCCTTCTGTACTGAAATCGCCGACAAAGTCTCCATCTAAGAACACACAGACCATTGTGGAGAGAGCGGCACAGCTCGCCATCAAAGTGAGGAACCCCAACGCCAGACTGCGCAGAGAAGATAACGAATAAATATCTCTGTGGTTATTTTTGCTAAATAAAAGTTAAATAAACCCCCCAAAAAATTCATCTGTTCCTGTGCCTGATCCACCCAAGTTGAATCTGTCCCATCATGAGAAAGTCCCCCCAAGGAGTCCCCACTGTAACTTGCTTCCCATACAACTACCTCACCCCCCGACACCTGTGTCTCGCCATTGTCCACCACCTCCTCAGACAACACTGGTAAATCACCACTGTCAGCACACGGAAACAGCAAAAGGTCTTGCGAATTGGGGCAGAGAATGTTCTGGGCTAGCACATCAGAGAAGGGGTGACTATGGGGTTCCAGGGAGTACGTGACCACATGCAATCTCCATCTAAAAAGTCATGCCACACTTGATCAATCTCATAATTTACGACTGTACCGGTTGATGCTAAATTTTTAAGTTGGGGTCCTGTGTCGTCATTCTAACTCCATCCGGCTGTTGTCACCACCACACACGCTAGCCCAGGGGCACTCCTCTGGCTCTTCCAGCGAAACCTCCTTCCCCCCAGCCTGCCCCCCCCACCTACAGGCCCTCTCTCCAAACAATTTACGTCTTTGTTCTATCTTTCTCTCTCTCCAAACCATTTTTTCGGATAGCTGCCATATACGGTTTTAAACTGAGTAGTATACATACCACAGTTGATCAATCTCATAATTTACGACTGTACCGGTTGATGCTAAATTTTAAGTTGGGGTCCTGCGTCGTCATTCTAAATCCATCCGGCTGTTATCACCACCACACACGCTAGCCCAGGGGGCACTCCTCTGGCTCTTCCAGCGAAACCTCCTTGCCCCAGCCTGCCCCCCCCACCTACAGGCCCACTCTACAAACAATTTAGCCGGATAGGGGACGTATCAGAAGTTGTACTGATGTTTGTTTTTGTTCTTCTTTTATCTGCCTCATGACCTGTGATAGGCAGAGCATGGACACGTCCCCTTAGCTGCAGTGGGAAAGACACTCCCCTGGCCAGAGCAAGCTCTTTTTCCGTTTTCCGTGTTCGAAATATCCATTAAATATAGGGTCCCAAGATAGGGACGTATACGGTATTAAAATGAGAAGAATCGATACTGCACCGGCTGATGCTAGAGTATTTCCAAATGCATTCCGGCTGTTGTCACCACCACACACGCTAGCCCAGGGGGCACTCCTCTGGCTCTTCCAGCGAAACCTCCTTGCCCAGCCCTCCCCCCCCACCTACAGGCCCACTCTACAAACAATTTAGCCGGATAGGGGACGTATCAGAAGTTGTACTGATGTTTGTTTTTGTTCTTCTTTTATCTGCCTCATGACCTGTGATAGGCAGAGCATGGACACGTCCCCTTAGCTGCAGTGGGAAAGACACTCCCCTGGCCAGAGCAAGCTCTTTTTCCGTTTTCCGTGTTCGAAATATCCATTAAATATAGGGTCCCAAGATAGGGGACGTATACGGTATTAAACTGAGAAGAATCAATACTGCACCGGCTGATGCTAGAGTATTTCCAAATGCATTCCGGCTGTTGTCACCACCACACACGCTAGCCCAGGGGGTACTCCTCTGGCTCTTCCAGCGAAACCTCCTTGCCCCAGCCCTCCCCCCCCCCACCTACAGGCCCACTCTACAAACAATTTAGCCGGATAGGGGACGTATCAGAAGTTGTACTGATGTTTGTTTTTGTTCTTCTTTTATCTGCCTCATGACCTGTGATAGGCAGAGCATGGACACGTCCCCTTAGCTGCAGTGGGAAAGACACTCCCCTGGCCAGAGCAAGCTCTTTTTCCGTTTTCCGTGTTCGAAATATCCATTAAATATAGGGTCCCAAGATAGGGGACGTATACGGTATTAAACTGAGAAGAATCGATACTGCACCGGCTGATGCTAGAGTATTTCCAAATGCATTCCGGCTGTTGTCACCACCACACACGCTAGCCCAGGGGGCACTCCTCTGGCTCTTCCAGCGAAACCTCCTTGCCCCAGCCTGCCCCCCCCCCCACCTACAGGCCCACTCTACAAACAATTTAGCCGGATAGGGGACGTATTAGAAGTTGTACTCATGTTTGTTTTTGTTCTTCTTTTATCTGCCTCATGACCTGTGATAGGCAGAGCATGGACACTCCCCTGGCCAGAGCAAGCTCTTTTTCCGTTTTCCGTGTTCGAAAAATCCATTAAATATAGGGTCCCAAATAGGGGACGTATACGGTATTAAACTGAGAAGAATCGATACCATACGGGTTAAAGCAACAGTTTTTCCAAATCCATTCCGGCTGTTGTCACCACCACACACGCTAGCCCAGGGGGCACTCCTCTGGCTCTTCCAGCGAAACCTCCTTCCCCCCAGCCTGCCCCCCACCTACAGGCCCTCTCTACAAACAATTTACCCGGATAGGGGACGTATTAGATATTGTACTGATTCTGAATTGCCTCCTGCAATAGATGGGAATCGAACCCAGATCAACTGCTTGGGAAGTAGCTATGCTCACCACTATACCACCAGCAGGCACAGCAACTGATAAGATCAGATACTAAACTTGATTTCAGCTGCAGTGCCAGCATGAGCAGTGGTGTCACCTGCAGGCGGTGATGGACCTTCGTTGCACCTAGTTGGGTGCTTCCCTAACATGTGATGGGTATTTGCCTCACCTTTCTTGGTCTGGGTGAGCACAATTGCCATGAGGGTAACCACCAGGCTGTTGCCTGAGAATTTGGGGTAATGGTGGGATTAGGCAGCCTCAGAGGCATCCATGCATGCTGCCCCTGCTGTTTCCTGTCCATTTCCGTGGTGTTTCCATCATTTTCTGAGGTTTCCAGGTTTTCACCCAGCCTTCCCTAGGCAGAGCCTTGGTCCCCCGCAAAAATGCTCGAGTCTCCCATTGACTTCAATGGGGTTCGTTATTCGAAACGAGCACCCGAGCATCGGGAAAAGTTCGACTCGAATAACGAGCACCCGAGCATTGTAGTGCTCGCTCATCTCTAGTCAAGATATACAATGACTCTTTTTTGTACAACTTTTTGTTATTATTAATAAAAAATTATAAAAAAGGTAAAATTGCCACAGTATATATACAAGTAGTGAACCACTGAATTGATATATAGGAGTGATTTAGGAAGGTCCAACAGTGGACCACTCACGTGCACCCAGGCCAATGTAGCAAAGAGTCTCCATGCAGCAGGATAGCAGTGGGTTAAGGGTTACAACTAGTTTGTTTTGTAGTGTGTGATGATAATGGGGTAAGTCAGAAATGTGGAATTATAATGTAATCTTATATAATCTAAATAGGTCCAATAGGTTCTTTATATACTGTAGGTTGTTCACTGAAGGGGAGCTTCAAATTCTATGATGAGGATGAAATATTGCTTAATATTTTATTGCTTTCTTGCTTAAAGGGGTTGTCCAAGTTATGAAAAAAAATATATAGTACTTTAAATCTGATGGGCAGCAATATATAACTAAGTTAAGCAAGTTTTAGGCAAAAAAAATCTCTATTTCCTCATTTCCCTGGTTCTCTTCTGGCCTTTGTTTACATGCAGTAATAACAATCTCTGCCCCTCCTCCCTCTCTGTAAAGGGAGTGAATACAAGTGCTGAGTAACATGTCTGCCTGCTGGGATACTCAGCAGCATGTTGTATGTGTAGGACTACAAGTCCAAGCTGTACAATGACACTGCTGATACACATAGGATCTCCCTCCTACCTGTACTTGTAGTTTGCATCTCCTCCAGATCAGCTTTGTGTCTGTAGGGTGAGGAGAGCAGATCCTGTGTCTCTTTACATCTGCAGCTGCTGTTGTAAAGCCTTCAGTGTGTTCTGGCTGAAGGGGTTAATGTTTTATCTGAAGGAATCCAAGGAGAGAGCAGATAGCAGCAGCGACAGAGCGGGGGGGGGCATGGCCAGTGACGTCTCGTGTACAGCTGTTATCTGATCTCTGAGGCTTGTGCACGAAACATCACACATCAGGGAGATAAGCTGACATCATAGGTCATGTGACCCTGAGTTAAATCTAAGAAACCAGCAGCTTTAGAAGCAGAAAGTGTATGGAAAAGCTGTTGTATTTGACTAGTTAGAAAAATACAAAGGACAAAAAAATAACTCGGACACCCCCTTTAATATTTTATTGAAATATTGCTTAATATTTTCCTGGGCTCAATTTAGAAAACATTTACCCCCCTGCATTATTAACTGTATTCAGCTGGACAAGATGTAGCTGGTCATCCATCTCCCCTGTGGTGACAAATAAAAGGTAGTATTTATACTACGGGCCAGCCATTCAAATAAATGCCTATCCATGTAAGACATGAATAGGTCAGATCTGTCAAGGGCTCTTTACACGGGCCGAGAATTGAACAGATCTTTGCTAATGAGCATTCATAGTAAGGCTCATTAGCGATGATCTGGCTGTGTAAATGCATTGCCTGTAGATCCGAAATCCGAAGCAGATTGGCCGGCACCACACCTTTGACTACAATTATGGCTCGAATCCTACTTATCACAATCAACTACCTTATGTGTCACCCCCTATTCCTCATAGATTGTAAGCACTTGCGAGCAGGGCCCTCACTCCTAGTGTTTCAGCTGTATATTAACCAGTCATTTTTGTATTGTAGAAGAACCCTATGATTTTGTAAAGCGCTGCGGAATATGGTGGCGCTATATAAATATTATTATTATTTATTATTATTGCCGATTACCCGATGAATGAGCGTGACGCTCGTTCATAGAGTAACTGGATTGTTTGTGCAGCACAAACAATCCTTGATTCCTCGTAGCAGGTCGTTCTGTGTGAGTATGATCTGTTGTCGGGAAACAACGAGTCAGTATGGGGAAGAACGATGGCATTAACAATCACTCCTCCTCATACTCGGGAGGAGTTTGCTGCATGTAAACACATCGGTCTCCACTGCTAAAGATCAGCAGATTGTCGGGAAGGCACACTTCCTTTCCAACAATCTGCTTGTACATGTACCTGTAAGGGGACCTTTAATTTACTTTTTAGAAACCCATAGACACCTGATTAGTCATTGGAAGTGCAACAAAAATCTAAGGTCAGCTTTTATCAAGATAGAAGGGCACAGTACAGCAAGTATTTTACTACCAGAACTTATAACATTGAACTTGCCGGCAAGAATTGAATAGAGTCTAAATGACCAATTTCCAGTAAATTAAAAATAAAGCAGCTCTGACCTGATGGCACTCAAAGACCACTGTATGCCTCTAATGGAAACTTTGAGTCTGAATGAAGTATGGCTCTTTATAGAAACCGTTTAAAGCCATTTACTAGAACTATTTTTTTAACAAAAAATCACAAACATAATCTGGCAAAACTGTTTTTTAGCTACAGTATAGACTTAATTGGAGCGAAGTGCATTTATATGGTCTTCTTTTCCAGCTGCATTAGCAATATTGTTCCTGATTTGGGGAATACTATACCTCCTTATGGAGAGCACCTAAGCTTTTTACGGATACACCTGGTATAACAGATGTGCTTCTTAACTGTGCGCATCTCATTCAACAAAACAGTCACTTAATTGTACTTTTTAAGAAAGGTACTTATCTAAATGTCCTACAATAGTTTCTGGTTAGTATTGGTGAATGTCTCGATCCTACTTTATACATAAGGAATTATGTCAGACTTAGTAATTGTACTAATTCTTTTTACTGCCAACCTTCCAATGTATGTACCGTATATCCTATAGTAACCAAACACAGGAGCCCAGATTTACCTATTGCCTAAGGCTACTTTCACACTAGCGTTGTTTTATACCGGTATAGAGCTCCGTCATAGGGCTCAATACCAGAATAAAACGCTTCAGTTTTGTCCCCATTCATTGTCAATGGGGACAAAACTGAACTGAAGAGCACGGAATGCTCCAGAAAGCATTCCGTTCCATCTTCAGAGCGTAGAGCAAACCGCAACATGCTGGGTATCCGCACCAAGACGGACCCAGAATGACCCCCAATGCAAGTCAATGGGGATGGATCCGTTTGCTGTGACACACTAGTAAATGAATCCGTCCTCCATTGACTTTCAATGGAGTTAATTCCGGATCCGTTTAAAAGATGTTAAAGATAATACAACCAGAACCGTTCATTGCGGATCCACAAGGTTGTATTATCACTATGGATCCGGCAGGCCCCTTCACCCGCCGGATCCGTAGTAAAGGCTAGTGTGAAAGTAGCCTAACCCTGGAATCTGTCTAAAAAATGAAATGGTGCAATTTAAGTTTCTTCACTTTTTTCTGACCCAGGAAAGGGACTGGGCTTAATAGGAAAAAGTGTGGCTCAGCGGATAAGTGGCATGGCTTAAAATACGTCATTGTGTGGGTATAAAAATCTGTGCCAAAGTAAGTCAGTCTCTCTAAGAAAGTAATGTATCAATTTGTGACTTTTCTTAAAATTTGTTGCATAAAATATCTATAGATGTTTGAGTCTGAAGTCTAATCATATTTATTACAAAGGCTCTGTCAGTTTGCAAATTACCAGGGGACTTGCAAAAACTTTTTTTTGAAACTTTTTGCAAAAAGTCAAAAAGATAAATGTGGCCGAACATGTATCTCCACCACAAAACATCTGGTGGAGTGTTTAAGTTAGTAAATTCAAACTGCGCAATGATCGAAACCACCCTAAAAATGTTGCAAATGCGTTATAAATTTGGTACAAATGCATGTTCCACTGATAAAACAGGTAAAACCAGTCTGCTTTTCTGGCACAGCATACTTGGTACATTACTCCTATGTCCACACCGTTTATAGGATTATTAAATCTGTGTCATGCAGTATTGGCTAGACTCTGAAGAGGAAGACATGGACGTTTCCTAACCGCAAATTTCTGAGACCTATGGAGCAGTTTCTAAGATTCCACGAAGGACATGAACTGTGTCCATATAAATTCATTTATGCACATAGTGCTATGTAAATATATAGTTTTAATTAAAGTGTGTTTGTTTATGCTCACATCGAGATAATATTTTCCCAGTTTTAACAGTGTGCTTACAGATAAGATAATTATATATGACAGGGTTTATGGTTACAATAATTATGTTTGACAAGGGAAGCTTTATCTCACCCTTCCAATATTACTTGGAGGATGAAGGTCAAATAAGAAAGCTGCCATCTGAGAAAAGTAGAGAAGATTTGACAAACCTGTCTCAGATTTCTATTGTTTTTCATTCAAAATCATAGAAAAGATAACAAATGTATGATTTATTATATCCCTCTTCATTATATCCGTTAATTGCAACACTTTAGAGATCTATCTGAATCTTACTAAATGCTTTTGGCCACAATTGGCTTTTTACCTTGCACAATATACAGTATGTAAATACTATCTCACCCTTACAATCTCTTATTGATATACACTGATCCTGATAGTTGCATTATACCTACTCTGAGGCTACATTCACATGACAGTGGAAAAAAATGGGCATTAAAAATGGATGATATTAATTTGAAGTTAAAAACCCAACCCCTATAGTTCTCTTATTATACAGTATATATTATGCCCCCATAGTGCCCTCAGTATAAATAATGCACCCTTTGTGCCTACTGTAGGTATAATGATATACTTACAGATACTTGAATGTGCGATGACACCATCCTCACTGAATGCGCAGAACAGGATGTTCTTCCCAGTACGATGACATATCGCAGATTCTGCTGCATCCAGTGAAGGGGACACTCCTGACAGGATACAGCTTGAAACGGGCTATAATGACATCAACACACTGGAAATGTGAGGTTCTTCTGCTTTCTGTGAGGAGCGAGTGTGCGAGTGTCTGGGCGTCAGCCATTTCTTGCTAATGTACCTGTTTTAATGGCTGTTAGACTGGTGCACTCCTGTGTAAGTGGCTATTACAAATGGTCCCATTGATTTCAATGGGGTCTACCTGGACGTAAAAATGGTCAAAAATAGGACATAAAAAAACTGCCATGTAAATAGCTCCGTAGACCACAGTAGTTCTGAAAACGGCTATGTGATGACCCTTAAAAATACTGCTGTCACATGGACATTTTTTCACTATCGTGTGAATGTAGCCTAAGGTCTAGTTCACATGACATTGCAATATTACAGAACTGTGGATAGCCCTTGTGAAGTTGTTTGGTGCCATCGTGAGACACCATATTTCTCACACAATCATTCATGTAGTATGTTGTCCCTAGATTGCTTCAACAAGAGGCTTTAAGTAATATTCTAGTATGTGAATATGGGAATTTTATTTATGGAATAATAGGGGGAAATGTAAAAATGTCCTGATATGGGTGGGCATATGTCTTCTTTAAATCATATAATATGTAACTAAAGTGAAAAATCTACCATAACTAATTATTGAAAGGGGAGTCTCTATTGCTAATAAAATTAGCAATTGTTTGCCATGTTCAGAAGGATGGCATCTATGTAATTATATTCACAGATTGATATAACACAGTTCTGTATTTCTCTCTGAGTATCTAGTGAGAGGTCTAGTGAGATCGGAATGAGGGAAGGGGTCCTGCTGTGGTTTTATAGTGAAACAGTATGAGTGGGCAAAGATAGGGGAATAAATCTTATTGGCTCAGAACAGACAGTGTTTACATCACACCAGAAAGAGACTGCTCACTTAGAAAACATAGAGGAAACAAAAAAAGTAACAGAAAACAACTGAGTGAAATTAAAAGATGCAAAATATGTACACTATGCACAACTTTTCTGGCTGTTTTCTGGGAATAATTAAATTATTTCCCATTGACCCCTAGCCAGCCTTGTCTATTGACTGATTAGCACTGGAGCCCTGCAGCACTGGGTCCTAGGTTTTAATCCTACCAAAGAAAAAAAACATCTGCATGGCATTTGTATGTTTTCCCTGTGTTTGTGTGGGTTTCCTCCGAGTACTCCAGTTTCCTCCTACACCCCAAACACATGCTGACAAACAGAAAACAGATTGTGAGCCCCACTGGGGACAGTGAGTGGTACTAATGTGTGTAAAGTGTTGTGGAATATGTCAGTTTTACAGGGCCTTGCGAAAGTATTCGGCCCCCTGGAACTTTTCAACCTTTTGCCACATTTCAGGCTTCAAACAAAAAGATATAAAATTTTACATTTATGGTGAAGAATCAACAAGTGGGTCACAATTGTGAAGTGGAACGAAATTTATTGGATCATTTAAACTTTTTTTGTAATAATAAAACTGAAAAGTGGGGCATGCAAAATTATTCGGTCCCCTTGCATTAATACTTTGTTGCGCCACCTTTTGCTGCGATTACAGCTGCAAGTCGCTTGGGGTATGTCTCTATCAGTTTTGCACATCTAGAGACTGAAATTCTTGCCCATTCTTTCTTGTAAAACAGATCGAGCTCTTTGAGGTTGGATGGAGAGCTTTTGTGAACAGCAGTTTTCAGCTCTTTCCACATATTCTCAATTGGATTCAGGTCTGGACTTTGACTTGGCCATTCTAAGACCTGGATACATTTATTTCTGAACCATTCCATTGTAGATTTTGCTTTATGTTTGGGATCATTGTCTTGTTGGAAGATAAATCTCCGTCCTAGTCTCAGGTCTTGTGCAGACCAACAGGTTTTCATCCAGAATGGTCCTGTATTTGGCTCCATCCATCTTCCCATCAATTTTAACCATCTTCCCTGTCCCTACTGATGAAAAGCAAGCCCAAACCATGATGCTGCCACCACCATGTTTGACAGTGGGGATGGTGTGTTGAGGGTGATAAGCTGTGTTGCTTTTACGCCAAACATATCATTTTGCATTGTTTCCAAACAGTTGGATTTTGGTTTCATCTGACCAGAGCACCTTCTTCCACATGTTTGGTGTGTCTCCCAGGTGGCTTGTGGCAAACTGTAAACGAGACTTTTTATGGATATCTTTGAGAAATGGCTTTCTTCTTGCCACTCTTCCATAAAGGCCAGATTTGTGAAGTGTTCGACTGATTGTTGTCCTATGGACAGACTCTCCCACCTCAGCTGTAGATCTCCGCAGTTCATCCAGAGTGATCATGGGCCTCTTGGCTGCATCTCTGATCAGTCTTCTCCTTGTTTGAGATGAAAGTTTAGAGGGTCGGCTGGGTCTTGGTAGATTTGCAGTGGTCTGATACTCCTTCCATTTCAAAATGATCGCTTTCACAGTGCTCCTTGTATTGTTTAAAGCTTGGGAAATCTTTTGGTATCCAAATCCGGCTTTAAACTTCTCCACAACAGTATCACGGACCTGCCTGGTGTGTTCCTTGGTCTTCATGATGCTCTCTGTGCTTTAAACAGAACCCTGAGACTATCACAGAGCAGGTGCATTTTACGGAGACTTGATTACACACAGGTGGATTCTATTTATCTTAATCAGTCATTTAGGACAACATTGGATCATTCAGAGATCCTCAATAAACTTCTGAACTGAAAGTAAATGGGCCGAATAATTTTGCGCGCCCAACTTTTCAGTTTTATTATTATAAAAAAAGTTTAAATGAGCCAATAAATTTTGTTACACTTCACAATTGTGACCCACTTGTTGTTGATTCTTCACCAAAAATTTTGGTTTGAAGCCTGAAATGTGGCAAAAGGTTGAAAAGTTCCAGGGGGCCGAATACTTTCGCAAGGCATTGTATATAAGTGAGTAAAATAAATTGAAAATAAAAATAATAATGCTTACACATACCTGCTCCCCGTCACTCTGGTTCTGTACACTGGCTCAAATTTCTCTATCTTCCTGTCCATGACTTGTTTTCATTTGGCCATGGGATATGGGCATGGTCACCTGGGCTGCTGTAGCCAATAACTATCATGAGTGGTAATATGTGCCCAAGAATTAAACTTTCAATAGTAGATGCAGGCTAGGGGCTGATAGGAAATAGTCAAATTTTTCGGAAAACACAATCAATAGATGAGAAAATCCAACCATAACAATAAGAAAGTTGCCTTCAAGCCATGCAATATACTTGGGTGAAAACTGGGAAGACCTGATGAAATCTTGGGTTTACTGTAAGCTACTTCATCTTCTACTTGATTAAAGTCTTCATCTGGTGAAAATTATAACATAAAAAATTAAGCTAGCATATTGAAATACCCGTCATGACAACGAAAGGTGTAATGTTACAACGTTTACTCTTAAACACACATCATATTGTGACAGTTACTTACCTTTGTATATGCCTTTGTTATATGCCTTTAAGTTACCAAGATATTTATATGTACATGTACCATGCATTCAGTACCACAGTAAATATTTCATGGAGGTGCTGACTGAATCTGCAGTAGGTAGACTATTCATGAGAAATGTGAAATGGCGTACAGAAAGCTAAGGAGTGAATGAAAACAATATTCTCTCTAACCCATTACTTATATACATGTAGTATACATTAACTCTTTCTGTATCACCATTGCACTATTAAAATATAAAAATATGTATCCTGTTATAGAAAAAAAATCAAAATGATCATTCCCCATTTTTTAATCACTTCACCTAAAAAAAATGGAATAAAAAGTCATCAAAAAGTCATTCACACTCCAAAAGGAAATCACTAACTACTACAGATTAGCCCCCACACTGCTCTGTAGACATAACTATAAAAAGTTATGGGGGTCATAATATGGTAATGAAAAGAGAAAAAATATTTTTTCCCATTTTTTTCAATATTAAAGTACAAGAAAAATTATATAAATGTGGTATCATTGTAATCATACGGACCCAGAGAATGAAGGGCAAGGGTCAGTTTTATTGTATAGGGAATGCCACAAAAATAAAACCTATAAAACTGTGGCAAAATTGTGTTAATGGTGCCATAAGAAAGTACAACTTGTCCTGCAAAAATAAAATACTCATATATATTTTTCTAACCTATTGCTATTCACAGTCCTGACACTACTGAATTGTCTAAATTTGAGGGGTGCATTGACAGGAGACAGTTATCTCAACTACCCCTTTCGGCAAGATTCAGTGTGACCCATATTGAGGTTTTTGTACGCTGTGATTCTGTATCACCCATGCACGCAGTAACAACTGTTTGTCGCTAGATAGATAGTAATATTGTTACTCAAATATTTCCTACAATTATAGGTACACCCCCCCATTCACACACTTATATCCAATGATATATTCTCCTATATATCCATTAAATTAGACAGATTGAATTATTGTCAAATTCACAAATCACGTGTCCAGATGCGTTTCCCTGTGGAGTCCTCCACAGTTCATCAGTGGGACAATAAAGACATCCAAACAATATTTACTCAGTTGGGGTACATGATGTAAGATAATCTACCCAGATAAAGCCACTACTGTGTAATAGTGTCTACAGTTGCACCCTTAAGACAATACATAAGGTATCTATAGCTACTACATATAATAAAGAATAGGCGCTTCCCCAGTGTATAACACATATAAAGGGTGGAGCAAGCTGCTGACTGAACATGTGATGGAAATGATCACATCCTGGACTACAGGAAGCGAGATGCATAGTGATGTGCATGATTGGTTAGGCTGAGCAGTCAATCAAAAACAGACTGCCCATTTCTTATTTACGTGGCTACCAGAGTCCAAAATGGCCACCGGCAAGTCCTGTATCTCCACTGCACCTGCGTTGATCTAACTAGAGCTTAGCTCATAATGATGAGCTAATCAGATAGCAAATAGCACACCAAGATAACAGGAGACATAACAAACAGGCATATAAATCCATAAGTCATGTAGTGGTGTCTCATGAATCCATTGCTGGTTTACCAATTTTCCCTCCCTGGACATTTTTTGGTAGGTTGTAGAGATGAGCGAATCTATTTGCCGATTCATTGATTCGTATCGAATCTTGGAAATTTTTAGCTGCGAAGCGAATCCAAATATTAGATGATTCGCTTCGGCTTTGTATGCATTCGCTGCGTAGTTTGTCCTATAAATTATACGCTATTGCTACGTATAAGTTACTCTATACGCTGTTGCGTACAAATTCAATTCATTAGCAAACTTTTACTGTTAGTTTGTTTATCGTGCGCAAAAGCCCGGGAAGAAAGCAGTCACCTGACCTAGTGGGCAGTGCTTGCTCTGATTGGCTCAGGCTCGGTAAGCCAGTGACGCATCACTTCTGCTGCGACTGCTGAGACGAGCAGAAGCACTGTGTGTGAAGTTCTGAGACCTGTTTTGTGAAAATTTGGTGTAATTGCTAAGGGAATCCATATTACACATATCAGGAATACTGCAGGAATACTGCAGGAATACTGCAGGGCAAGTGCAGGGCCAGTGCAGGGCCAGTTCAGGGCTAGTAATTAATCAGGCAGGGAGAGAGAGACAGGGAGAGATAGGGAGAGACAGGGAGAGACAGGGGCAAAGACCAGCTGCAGGGACACAGAGTGAATTGAAAAATGTATGAAATGGATAAGCAAAAGGGGTCCAGTTCCAGCCAGGCCTCGAGCTCTAAAAAAAAGGAAAAGGTGGCACAGGGCAGAAGTGCCAAAGGACCTGTAGCCGGAGCATCTACTAGTAGTATTCGCAATACTTGGCCGTTGTTCCACCAGGCTAACCCACCAAGGCGCAAAATTGTAGTGGAGGAGAAAGTGGATGAGGTAGTGGAGTGGATGGCGTGCTCATCTCAGTCTCAGCCGAATGATCTGCTGTCATCTGCTGATACAGTATCCATATGTAGCCAGGGATCAGACTCGTCCTGCTCCACCATTCCACTCCAGCAAACCCCGTCATTTTCTGCCACCTCTCGGGCTTCAGTGTTCCCTCCTAGTGGTGTCCCTTCTGCAATTTATAAAAAAAAGCCACCGAAGCCCACCGTATAATCCGGCGGTTATAGAGGACAGCCTCCCTGAGGATTTCTTAGAGGGCAGTCAGAGTTTGGACTGCCCGGAATTGTTGGTTGGTGGGGAACAGCCTAATTTGCATTCCGAAAAATGTGCTGTGGAGGAGTCTGATGATGAATCTGATGTGTTAGACCGGAGGACCTGGGAAGCGGATCGGGCTGGTGAGGAGGATTTGATCTCAGAGGAGGAGGGTGATAGTAGTAGTGGCAGCAACAGAGGGCAGAGGCGAGTTAGGCCCAGGGCTAGAGCTTCCCTGGAAACTAGCGAGACCCCAAATATAATGGGGCCGGCACCAGGATGTAAGCGTGTAAAGGCTACAAGCTTGGCCAGCTGTGGAGGGCGCACGTCGGGTGTGTGGAAGTATTTCACCACTCTGCCGGGGGATAGCAGTGGAACCATTTGAAGCGGCGTCATGCCGGCAATTTAGAGCAGCCCATTAATACTAAAGAGCTGGTTACTTCTCTCGGGGTCCCTTCTGTCAGGCAGGCCGCATCCAGGGCCATAGCCCAGCCCGCATCCCGGGGTGTAACTAGTACATCCACCTCATTGTCGGCCAGTGCATGCATTTCTCCAACTTCTCTCTCATTCGGCAGCCGTCCATTGCCGAGTGCGTGGCCAGGAAGCAGTTTTACGCCACAAGTAATCCGACAATGAGGTTGCTGGCTGTGCAGTCTCTGTTATACCAGCTGGTTGACTGCAGAGCTTTTAAGGAGCTAATGGCTTGCGCTCAGCCACGCTGGCAGGTCCCTAGCCGGCATTACTTCTCCAACAAAGCTATCCCCGCCCTTTACTCCCACGTTGCTGACAATATTGGACGCTCCCTGCAGCACAGTGCACATCACGGTGGACACCTGGAGCAGTGCTTATGGCCAGGGTCAATACATGTCCTTTACTGCCCACTGGCTGAATTTATTTAGTGGCAGTGAGACAGGAACCTCCCAGCAACCGGTCAAATCCTGCTGGCACCTCCACGTGCTTTCTAGCCAGGATTGCAGCAGACCACCCAACAACTATCCACTTCCACCTCCATGGGCAGTCCGCCTGCTGGAGCGTCAGGGCAGCGGGTTACCCCTGCTCCTTCATATCACATTTGCCAGGTGAAACGCTGCCATGCAGTGTTAGACTTAGTAGCCACACAGGCCAGAGCTTGCTGCATTACATGAACGGCACGGCAGCTGGAAGTGGGCAAGGTAGTGAGTGACAATGGGACAAATATAGTGGCAGCGCTGAACCTGGGTCAATTCACGCATGCTCCCTGTATGGCACATGTCCTAAATCTAGTGGTGCAGAGATTTCTAAAAACATTTACTGGCCTGCGCACAGTGCAGGCAAAGTCGCAGAAGCTTTGCACTCATTTCAGCCATTCATATGTATCTTGCCACGCTCTGGTGGAACTGCAGCATCAAAACGGTCACCGCTTAATAGGTGACGTGCCGACCCGGTGGAATTCCACTCTTCATATGTTGCAGCGACTCCTAGAGCAGCGTAGAGCAGTGGACGATTTTGTCCAGCAGCATCCAGAATCTTCCACCATAGGGAGCAGGTGCGGCTTTGAATTCTGGCAGTGGAGGCTGGTCCGAGATGCCTGCACTGTTCTAAGGCACTTAGAAGAAGCCACCAAATTGGTCAGCCAGGACAGCTGCGGTGTGAACGACGTAATTTCAATAATATTTGTGCTGGAAAAGACACTCACGCTCATGCAGCAGGGGGCAATGGGGCAAGGAAATCCTGGCCATTTGTCTGCCCGCCATGCTGTCACTGTAGGGGAGCCCCAACGCCAAAGTTCCCTTGCGGGGCAGGAGCTTCAGTTAGAGGAGGGGGAGATGAGGAGGATGATGATGACTAGGAGGAGGAGGAGGAGACACTGGAAGATGAGGATGATGAGACTTTCAGGGACACAGCAGTTTCTCAGAGAGAGGCTGAGATGGAAAGAAGTGGCCTCTCAGGCACACTGGGCATGATGGCGAATTGTATGCTCACATGCTTACACATTGACAGGCGTATCCTAAACATAAGGCATACTGACGAATACTGGCTGGTGATGCTTCTGGACCCGTCCGGTATCAATCCAACATGGGGGATTGTTTTCCTCCCCAGGAAAGGGAAGAGAAATTAGTATCATTGCGGGAGAAGCTATGTAGTAACCTGGCCACAGCTTTCAGCCAGCTTCAGCCTGCTGCCAGCTTGTCTGAGAAGGAGGTCCGGCTGAGTCATCCACCTTCTGCCACAACCAGCAGCAGCCAGTTAAGCCTAATTAGTATGATGCAGAAATTTTTCTTTGCAGGCTCCCAACAGCTGCAGCTAAGTGAGCAGGCCCAGATCACCCGCCTCAATGAGCCTGTTCAGGCGTACCTGCAGTCTGGCTCACAAAGCCTCTTCTCAGACCCCCTGTACTTCTGGGCAGGTAGATTACAACAGTGGCCGGAACTGTCCCACTATGCACTAGGGATTCTTTCCTGCCCAGCCTCAAGTGTCATGTCAGAGAGGGTTTTTTGCGCCGCTCGGGGGGGGGATGACTCCCAAAGGGACAAAACTGTCACTGGGCAGTGTTAAAAAAAAACGGATCCGGGGTGCCACTAGTGTAGAAGTAGCCTTACATTCAACTCTAATGAACAGTTGTAGCTACATGGGAATAGTTTGGGGCTGGAGGATCCCGTTCCTAACCACTAGTGCTCTTACTGCAGCTGCACTCCCACGTAGCTTGGATGAATAATAAAATAAATATGATTTACACTTACTCGAGGCTGCAGGTACTTCAGGGGCCATACTGCCTCGACGGTGCTCTGCAACATAAAAAAGTACACAATTGTTAGATGATGACTCTTTTTAATACTAACACATACTACTATGAAGATATTATGGGTGTGAGAGGGGGGCCATATCATATTTTTTTCTTCTAAAAAGGTATTTATAGCAATAGATAACGTTATCATCGCAATAACTTTCTTAATATCGTTAACACAGTGCAGTAGGAATACTTTGGATATCACCCACTGAAAGTAGCTGCAGCATGGGCATGTCTTTGAGTCTGTGTGTAGGAGGAGGAAGCGCTAACTACGAAGAGGCATATATCTAAGGGTACTTTCTTTCACACTAGTGCATTTGCCTGACACAAACGGGAGAATGGCCAGCACCATTATCAATAATGACTAGAATACCTTCACTTAAGTTGTTTGGGTCGAGTTAGAGGCGTTGCCTAGCATGAAACAAAATTACTGCAGCGCACTACGCACGCCCACGTTCTCCTTCTATACTTTTTTCATTATTGGCAGTGACTGCTGGTATATATACAATACAGTACACTAATTTTTTAACATGTTTTTACTCATCAAATATTTTGTTACTCACCCTGCCGTATCTCTGCATGGATCTCATTAAGCCACTCTGGGCATTTGAATTTCAGATCGGACCATTTCCGCTGGATCTGGCCCGGGGTCCGCACAGTGTGGAAATGATGGCGCAAGCCTCGGATCACCTGCTGGATCACCTCCTTCTTATGCTGGTTTGGATGCCGGTGTGTGCCATCGTAATCCTCTCTGTCCATCAGCCGGATTAGGTATTTCAGCTCTCCAGAGCTAAATGATGAGGATCGCCTGGATGCCATTTTCAACTATTCACTCAGCCTCTGAGGAGTGTGAATACACGAATTTGTCGAATACACGAATTTGTCGAATACACGAATCTTAGGAAAAGTTTGGCGAATGTTCGGCGAATGTTCAGCGAATAAAATTTTGAATGATTCGCTCATCTCTAGTAAGTTGTTATCACTGTATATATAACAACTGTAAGTAGGGACAGATGAGGACAGTGAGTCCCTGAACTAGAAGCCAGCCTACTTCCCCTACCTACTTGCAGTATAAGCCCTAAATGGCAGAACCGAAACTGGATGACAGTCCTTACACTAAAATAAATCAAGGACAGACAAATGACACAATATGGACAAACGCAAAGCAGAGTTGTACAAAATGGGTTGGAACCAGACGTGCTGTGCAGTAACAAAACGTGAGACAAAGGAAGGTCGGGAAACAAGCCAAGGTCAAAACGAGAAATCAAACAGCACTCAGGAACAGGAACAAGAACCATGCTAGAGAGCCAAAAGACTGGCAATGGTGAAATAACAGGAGGGGCTTTAAATAGAACGCCAGGTCCCTGGATAAGAACCTGATAGGTCCGTTGGCCTGGCTTTCCATAGGTCAGAACAAAACAACACTTGTAATTGAGTAGAATGTTAGCCCACTGCTTGTCTCCCCAGCAAATGAAAAACCGAACAAAGCTGTGGATCCTGCTTGATGGAGCACGGACCAGTAAGTTTATTACAGTATATCAGGAACAACCCCACAAGACCTGCCATTTTAGAGATGCTGTGACCCAGTTGTGAACAGTACAATGAAGAAAGTAGTGTGCATGAGCAATAGGATAGGGAAATTAGACTGTGAGTTCCTTGGGGACAGAGACTTATGCAATGACAATCTCAGTACAGTGCTGTGGAATGTATTAGTGTAATATAAGCAAATGGAAATAAACAGTTCTTGAAAATGCCTTCAAGTTTATGAAGAGTCATGAATATTTTACTTGTTATTAGAAAGTATCCATATTCTAAATCTCCCATTCAAAATAGTAACAACTCTGTATAGAGACAACACCACACCTAACACTTATATAAAATCTTGGCCACAAGAGGCCTACAGTATGTATTAGTAATGATGGTAATTATTTGTAGGGTAGTAGAATAGTTTATTGGTCCAATTTTAATTATTGAAATTTGCAAGAGCTGAGCTATTATTCCAGAATCTTTCAATTAAGACAGCTGATGTTCTCTCCCTTGTTAAAATGACATTGCATTCTTTTGCTTGCCACGGGACACATTCATTTTTGCTTTGAATTGTTGAACACAAATGTCTTTTCTGTATTAATAATCCATTTCTTGACAAAAGAAAATTGCTTCATTCAATGCACTGCAATACCTCCTTTTTAACATTTGAATTCTTGATGTACAGTACTTCTTTTATATTGTAGACCACTGCCGTAATGAGCATTTCAAATCTTTCCATTTAACCTTCTGTTATATTCTTGTACTTTTTGTCCACAGGAAATGTCCTTTTTCACTATTAGAGCCATGAACGGCAAAGTGCCAGAATGATTAAAGCTTTTACAGTGGCTGAGAAACTTTTCTTTTACAGGTTATAATGAGGCAACTCAAGCTGAAGTATACTATTTTGTCATCGCTATAGTTACTTGACATCTTAGAGACAATACACTGCATTTTATTATTTAAATTCAACACTTTTGCAGAGTTCTTTAGGTGATAAACCTATTGGATAGCTCAGGTCAACTTTTTATTAGCTTCTCAAAACGAAGAAACGAAAATGCAAAAATGGAAAAATCACAAGGTCCTCTAAAGCATGTCTATATCACTAGGATATGTAATCAATGTCAGTAAGGGGCATGCTCTCCAATTATCAATATGAAAGTACAGAATATAGCTGAGCCAGTGTGTCTGTTTTTGGAAGTCCTGTAGCGGTGAATGGAGAGGGCAGTGTGGAAGTGTGGTCGCCACTCCATTCACCACTATGAGACTGCTGGAAGTAGCTGAGCCAATGCTCAGCTATTTTCAGAACTCCCATAGGGGTGAAGAGAGGGTGGCTATGAATGCCATAAATGTCTGAGATGAGCCCACCCCTTTAAAAGGATTCTGTCCCTTAGGTTTAGCCTATACAGCTGAGGACATGAGCTGCTAGATGGCTCATAGCTCTGAGTGCCTTTATTTAGTTAAAAAAAACTATTTTATACATATGCAAATGAGGCTTATAAGGAGCCCAATGGGTAGTTACTAAAGTTTCTGGAGCCCCGCTGAGCCCACTCTGAAGGAGCCCAGCACTGCCCCGCATCCTCTGAATCTCCTCCTTGCTCCCCCGGCGTCACACAGTCAGAGCGCCGTAATCTCACACATGCGCGTGTATGATGCATGTCAGTGACGGCAGAGTTCCTTCCCTGTGCTGGCATCAGCATCAGGGAACGAACTGCGCATGTGCAAGATGGCACGCGTGAGATTACGGTGCTCTGACTGAGTGACATTGGGGGAGCAAGGAAGAGATTCAGAGGATGTGGGCGGTGCTGGGCTCCTTCAGAGTGGGCGCGGCTGAGTTCCAGAAACGTTAGTAACCACCCCTTGGGCTCCTTATAAGCCTCACTTGCATATGTATAAAATAGTTTTTTGACTAAATAAAGGCACTCAGAGCTATGGGAAATGTATATTGTGGACTGGCTAGTGGCCATCTAGAAGCCCATGTCCACAGCTCTATAGGCTAAACCTAGGTGCCAGAATTCCTTTAAGCTATGGTTAGATCTGCAATGAAGATTGCATCTCTTTTTTTACAGGAAGAATAGTGCTGCATGCAACGCTGTTTTTCCCATGAAATGGGCCAACACCATGGTAGACCCCAAAGGGGCTCCAATGTAGGTTTATGGGGTCTGTTGGTTGCCGCCATTTACCAGGGCTTCGGCACTGTGTTGTGATTCCAGAAATCTCGACACAGAGCCTTTATCACTGGGATTTTAAAACAAAAGTTTAAAATTATTTAAGAACAGATCTGATTATTCTGTGCTATTGAATAAGAAGCACTATCAAAGGAATTTGTAAAGTTAAAAAAAAGATATCTACTTCCTTACTGTACACTGGCCTAGAGACAGTTTCTCACTCTGGGATCAAGATCAAATGGGGTTGGCTTGGCATGATACATTTGCCTTGAAGCATTTTTCTGCAGTTTTTGATCAGACTGCCTTAAAATATACATTTGTCTTTTTATGGTTTATTATAATAAGTGATATGGTTTTGAACATTAGATGATGTTCATAATCATAGTGCTGGAGAATTTCAATCATTTTTACATTATGTATAAAATGTATCATTACAGTAGTATCAAATATTTTACCACGTAAACCTGCACATTCATAGAACCATATGACAATTGTTACATCTTTTACTACCAATGGTGATGTAAACTAGGCCAATTTTTAACATTTTACTGCATCTTGAATAGTTTGTCACAAGACAGATCAATGTGGTAATCAAGTGAACTGAACTAAACTCATATTTCTTGTTACATCAAATGAACATCTCTCATGAAGGCACTGCGTACCCTTGTATATTGTAAAGAAACTGTCACTGCTATCATATTTTCATACCAGAGGTGAATAACATAGAGCCAGAAAATGCTCTCTCTCCCTCCTTTCATAGCAGAGGGTGGGAGGGACACATTGGGGCAGATTTACTATTGTTGTTGTGATAGAATTCTGGTTGTAAACAATTTTGACAAATGTATTATTGATTTGTGCTAAAAGGAACATGTTTGCTTCTTCTTGCAGTGAGGAAGTCAAGAAGCATGTACAGTAGTGATAGCTCATGGGATGTCTAGCACATAACAGTTGACGTCAAATCTAGGGTCTGTGACCTTCTCGATGTTGGTGGTTTCTACATGTGTTGTACTCCTTCACACCAAAAACATTGTGGTTTCTAATACAAGAGTAACTGTTAGAGTGAAGACGCTACGCTAGGTAAACAGTAAAAGTTCACTAATTACTTGAATTCGTATGCAACAGCGTATATAGTAACATATATGTAGCATTAGTGTACAATTTATCGGACAAGTATGTAGCGAATGCGTAGAAAGCCTTAGGGACATATTTTCGAATCTAACAGAGCGAATCTCAAAAAATTTGGATTCGCTTCGCAGCTGAAAATTTCCAAGATTCGATACGAATCAACTAAGCAGCGAATAGATTCGCTCATCTCTAATATAAAATATGAGTTGAAAGTTTTTATGTGCAAACACGGAGAACTCCTTTAAGGAAGCATAAAAATTGTGTTGTTACATCTTCATTTAGAGATTAGAATGTCAGGGTAAGGAACGTGGAGGCCCAGGAAACCTTCTTAACACTGATACTGTCAGTTTAAAACAATTAATATGGCAAACATAAAAGAGCATAGTTAAGTCATCAGAATGTTTGCCAGTACTGATCTCAGGTTCATAGTAATTATCTACATTGATTAATTGTAACAGCAGTTTCTTTTAGGCTGGTTACCAGCCTCTAAATATTAATTAGAATGTCTCCATTTTCTAATGAAAATAAGTTTTATTAATATATGATTGGTTGACCATTATAATGTAAGGCCTGTTTAAAAGGTTGAATGTTGATAGCTACCTTAAATCTGGTGACATTAATTCAGATTCAGTTTTCCTTTTTTTGTTTGAACGAGAGATAATTTGCAATTTTACCATAAAAGGATTGCCTGGCTTATAAGACTCCTTATGCCTTCTAGGAGCTCTCCAGAAGGAGAAATTGTGCTCTCTGAACCCTGACAAAGGCCTCTCAATTAAGCCAGTTGTCCCTGCTCTTCAATGGCCAGAAGCAATCACTCCATACAGCTGCCTGCAGATGAGGTACTGGCTTAGCTAAAATTCTAAGTTATGCCTCAAGGCCTGTTTAAAAGGTTGAACATTGAGTTATTGGATACCTTAAATCTTGGCGTATTAGAGGCTCAGCTTTCTTTTCTTTTTGAAAAGATAGCTAATATGCTTTTTGCCAGAGGAGCATTGCCTGGCCTGTAAGACTCCTTATGCCTACTAAGCAGAAATAGTACCCCTGAATCACTTGAAGACCTAAAAAGTAAGGTGTTAAATATTGTCATTTTATCATGTTCTTATTTTGTTATTCTATTGCTGTTACATTCTGTGCAAACCTATGTGAGGCGAGGGTGACGTAAAAAGAACCACTTGCAACTTCTTTTCAAACAGTTGCATTTAAAAATTCACAAACACACACATTGCAACTTTTGTAAGGCCACTTTTCAGGTGCAAGGGAGATGATAACTCTTTCCCTAAATGTGAAGATTTTTAAGTAAAGCAGTGATTGATTTAGAGAGTAAGGTCTGGAAGTTTTAGGAGTTTGTTTAATATGCCTTAGAGATGAGCGAATCATTCAAAATTTTATTCGCCAAACATTCACCGAACTTTTCCTAAGATTCGTGTATTCAACTAATAGATTCGTTGTATTTGCGTACAAAATATACATTATTATGTGGCTATTAGCGAACATTCGCGCACTAATAACGAACGTTAATTTAAAAAATGTACGCAACTTCTTAGAAGACGTACGCACGTGGTAAGCGCGATGACGTCATCGCAGGTCAGGTATGATTGACGTCATCGCGCTTACAATGTGGTGAGTGCGGTGACGTCACTGCAGGTCTTTTTGCAGGTCCTGAAAGAAGAAGAAGAAGGAAGACACCGGCTGCGCGATCAAGTGGACAAGGTGAGTTTTATTCATTATTTTTAACCCCTAGAAGGCCATTTTATTTAGCATTCTGCCTTAAGACTGCTATTATTTTCCGTTATAACCATGTTCTAACGGACAATAATAAAGGAAAGTTCGGGTCCCCATTGATTTAAATGGGGTCTGGGTTCGGGATGAAGTTCGGGTCAACCCGAACCCGAACTTTGACCTGAAGTTCAGCCGAACCCGGCAAACCCGAACTTCCTTGGGTTCGCTCATCCCTAGTCATCATCTAACAATTGTGTACGTTTTTATGTTGCAGAGCACCGTCAATGACAGCCCCTGAAGTACCTGCAGCCTCTAGTAAGTGTAAATCATATTTAATTTATTTTTCATCCAAGCTACGTGGGAGTGCAGCTGCAGTAAGAGCACTAGTGGTTAGGAACGGGATCCTCCAGCCCCAAACTATTCCCATGTAGCTACAACTGTTCATTAGAGTTGAATGTAAGGCTACTTCTACACTAGCGGCAGCCCGGATCTGTTGTATTTTCGCTCCGGCTGCCACTCAGCAGGGGTTAACGTGCTGCAGCCGGATCCGCGGCCCGCCCCCATTACAGTGAATGCGGCCGGAGCACGGTTCCGGCCCCACACGTGTACCTGCGGCAGCACGGATCCGGAGGGACCCTTCACCCACTGGATCCGGGCTGCAGCTAGTGTAGAAGTAGCCTTAGGCCATTATTTAATGATTTTTGACAGCTGCTTCACCACAGTGGAGCCGCTCTCACCGTCCTCCACCCCAGCGAGAGAGGACCCCACCTGCCCCTCCAACACCACCAGCCCAGCTATCAGAGGTAGAAGGTAGGTAAAAAAAAAGTGTAATGGGTGGACCTTCTGTCTTCAAAATATGAGCTAAATATGCTTTATCTTTTGTAGCTCCAACCGACAGGGAGCAATTTTCCCCTGGACCATGGGAAGACCACGCCGTATGGGTGTCTAGTAAGTACTACAAACAAAAAAAAAGGCTCAGTCAGTACAGAATACATGTCACTGAATAAGTCGCCCCAGTACATTAAAGTTTAGATTTTTTTTTGCTGGACAACCACTGTAACTTGATCATACAAACTAAGTACATAACTGTTTCCACCACTACAGACATCCCCACTGACTTCGAAGTGGAGGCGCCTTGGGTCCAGGCTCCACGCTGCCTCCCGGCTCATTTGTGGTCTGCAGCTGGAGCCGCAAGAGCAGCAGAACATGATGGCCCGATGTCGGCAAAGGCCGGCGTAATCTTATTTTTTTGTTCCTTTCTTTTGTTTATTATATTATTTATTTGTTAAAAAGAAGTTTTTATTTATTACTAAAATATTCTTGTAAAACCTATGTTTTGAGTGTTTTGTTAAACCTTTAACACCTCCCTGATACTGACATAGTGTGAAGAAGACAAAGTTTTTTTCCCACAGCCATTTTCCCATATTAATGAACACAGCGGTGTCTGCCGGCCGAAGTATTACTACATTACACACACCCCTGTTCCCTGATTACAATTGACAGACAGAAAAATAAAAAAGGCTTGGATTGTTTGGGCAACAAGCCTGTACATTCTACCTTAACATAGGCAGTGAAAATTATATATGAGCTTTTTATGGCTGCCCCGGCCAGTAGTAGTAGGGAACGGGGTATATCAGCATAGAGTGGCAAAATAAATACAACAGACTGCGGTGGTGTATAACACCACCCGCTAATATAACGTCCGCTAATATAATGTCCGCTAATATAACTTGTACGGGAGGCAGAGGCAGTGTAAGAATTTTTTTTTTTAAATATATATATATTTTTTGGAGGTGGGGGACTAAAGGCTGAGGCTCCAAAACAAACTTAACAATACTAAATAGAACTATTAGTAACGTTAACTAACAACAGCTACTCTCCTACTAAGCGTAGAAAACGGAGGCGAAGGTAGACAACAGTGTTTGGTTTTGAAATAGGGTTTTGGAGACTTCGGGTTCGCACAGCCCATTACATGACACAAGACATTTGGCTGTAAAATTATGGCCCAGCTGACAGCAACAGTGGGAAGACACTCAGACTATTCTGGCCTACAAGGCCTGATCTAATCACCACCAGCGTCAGCAAGAGGAGTATGAAATTCGGATGTAATCCAGCCTTTATTCATTTTTATAAAGATATTTTTTTGAACACTGCCTGGTGACAGATTTGTCCTTTTGGGTGTCAGCACCCCCCCCCCCCCCAGCGGCACTAGAAACCCTCTCTGACATGACACTTGAGGCTGGGCAGGAAAGAAGCCCTAGTGCATAGTGGGACAGTTCCGGCCACTGTTGTAATCTGCCTGCCCAGAAGTCCAGGGGGTCTGAGAAGAGGCTTTGTGAGCCAGACTACAGGTATGCCTGAACCGGCTAATTGAGGCTGGTGATCTGGGCCTGCTCACTTAGCTGCAGCTGTTGGGAGCCTACAGAGAAACATTCCTGCATCATACTAATTAGGCTTAACTGGCTGCTGCTGGTTGTGGCAGAAGGTGGATGACTCAGCCGGACCTCCTTCTCAGACAAGCTGGCAGCAGGCTGGGGCTGGCTGAAAGCTGTGGCCAGGTTACTACATAGCTTCTTCTGCAATGATACTAATTTTTCTTCCCTTTCCTGGGGAGGAAAACAATCCCCCATGTTGGATTGATACCGCGGGTCCAGAAGCATGGCCAGCCAATATTCGTCAGTATGCCTTATGTTTAGGATACACCTGTCAGTGCGTAAGCATGTGAGCATACAACTTGCCATCCTGCCCAGCGTGCGTGAGAGGCCACTTCTTTCCATCTCAGCCTCTCTCTGAGAAACTGCTGTGTCCCTGAAAGTCTCATCATCCTCATCCTCCAGTGTTTCCTCCTCCTCCTCCTCCTGGTCATCATCATCCTCATTAAAATCCTCCTCCTCTCCCCCCTCCTCTAACTGAAGCTCCTCATCCTCATCCTCCTCCTGCTCCACAAGGGAACTTTGGCATTGGGGCTCCCCTACAGTGGCAGCATGGCGGGCAGACAAATGGCCAGGAATTCCTTCCCCCATTGCCCCCTGCTGCATCAGCATGAGTGTCTTTTCCAGCACAAGTATTAATGAAATTATGTCGTTCACACCGCAGCTGTCCCGGCTGACAAATTTTGTGGCTTCTTCTAAGGGCCTTAGAACAGTGCAAGCATCTTGGCCCAGCCTCCACTGCCACAAATTAAAGCCGCACCTGCTTCCTATGGTGGAAGATTCTGGCTGCTGCTGGACAAAATCGTCCACTGCTCTACGCTGCTCTTGGAGTCGCTGAACATATGAAGAGTGGAATTCCACCAGGTCGGCAAGTCACCTATTAAGCGTTGTGGCGGAAGACCGTTTTGACGCTGCAGTTCCACCAGAGCGTGGCAAGGTACATATGAATGGCTGAAATAAGTGCAAAGCTTCCGCGACTTTGCCAGCACTGTGCGCAGGCCAGTGAATGTTTTTAGAAATCTTTGCACCACTAGATTTAGGACATGTGCCATACAGTGATGTCATACATGTGATATGAAGGAGCGGGGGTAACTCGCTGCCCTGACGCTCCACCAGGCGGACTGCCCGTGGAGGTGGAAGCGGATAGTTGGGTGGTCTGCTGCAATCCTGGCTGGAAAGCGCATGGAGGTGCCAACAGCAATTGACCCGGTTGCTGGGGGGTTCTTGCCTCGCTGCCACTAAATACATTCAGCCAGTGGACAGTAAAGGACATGAATTGCCCCTGGCCGTAAGCACTGCTCCAGGTGTCCACCGTGACGTGCACCGCGCTGCAGAGAGACAGCTGCAGTGAGCGTCCAATATTGTCAGCCACGTGGGAGTAAAGGGCGGGGATAGCTTTGTTGGAGAAGTAATGCCGGCTAGGGACCAATCTGAAATGTATGTAACACGTTTCCATATTAGCTCAGCAGCTTCAAAGACATCTAAGAGTAGCCTCGCAGCTGAGGGCAGAGGGCAGAAGCTGCCAAAGTGAGAGCTGCCTTTGCTGAAGAGGAATTGAAATTAAAGAAAGAAAAATCACACCTAGAAGCCGACCTTGCAAAATTTGTTGTGGACAAGGAAGCACCAGCAGCAGAAGCCGAAGCGCAGGCTTTAGAAGCTGTGGAAGACGAGGCGCAGGGTTTAGAAGCAGCAGCACGCTGCACTAGTGAAGGATCCAGCATAAAACTCGGACCCGAACTTAGCCATCAGGATATCTCGCAATGCACTTCAGATTATGTGCTATAGCACGCCCAGTTGGATCACTACCTGCATCCACCTCCAAGATTGAGATCAAACCCTGATAATCATCTAGGACAAAATCCTGTCATACAGTCAGCGACCCTCGCACACCAATCATTCCACCCTAAGCATGAAGGTAATTCTGTCTACCAATTACCATCCGAGCCACCTGCATCCAGGCCCATGGATTCCTGCCACTCAGCGACCGCCTTCAAGAAGGGAGCTGCCGATGGTGACCATTCCGACGACAACGCGTTCTATGACAATTTCTCACCGAATCCTCACCACCGCGATGCTCATCCAGATCACCCTCTCAGGGATCAAGAGCTACCAGCTTTCCTCAAGTTCTATGCACGCCGCGAGCTGCTCATCAAAGGTCTCTCAAAGTTTAACAACCATCCTGAAAGTTACAGTGCATAGAGAACTTCCTTCAGAAATACCACTGCAGGTCTTGACCTCTCTGCAAGTGAAGAGATTGACCTGTTAGTCAAGTGGCTAGGAGATGAGTCGTCAGATCACGCAAAACACATCAGAGATATTAACATCAACTACCCGAGCAGAGGCTTGGACATGTTATGGGAGAGGCTCAATGAGTGCTACGGCTCCTCAGAGATTATAGAAGAATCCCTCTTTAAAAGGTTAGAAAACTTTTCTAAAATCTCAAACAAAAGCTTTCACAAGCTAAGAGAATTGAGTGACCTCTTGATAGAACTCCAAGTTGCCAAGTATGAAGGAGACCTGCCAGGCCTCGCATCACTAGATATAGCTAGAGGCATCAAATTCATAGTGCAAAAGCTACCTTACAGTTTTCAGGAGAAATGGATCAACTGGGGCTCAGAGTAAAAACAAAGACACAACGTGCTGTTCCCTCCATTCTGTTTTTTTGTAGATTTTGTACGTCAACAGGCGAAGATCAGGAATGATCCCAGTATCGACCTTTCCACCATAGACCTTGTCAACCAAAGAATAGGTAAGCCTGCTTCAGTTCGTAACTCCACAGGCACACCTATCACTGTACACAAAACAACTGTATCTTCTGCCAATTTCTCACATAAGACCTACCGTACACCAGAAACCAGTGGGACATTAATGAAAGACCCAAGCAAGCCCCTTACATAAAAAGCCTCACTCAATGCAGAAGTGTAGAAGTTTCAGGAACAAATGTCTTAAGGACCGCAGAGCGTTCCTCAAAGAAAACGATATATGCTACAGGTGTTGTGCATCTAGATCTGACTAAGGCCCCATTCACACGACTGTATGTTCATTTCCGTATCTTATCCGCATTTTTGCGGATAAGATGCGGAACCATACGGACCCATTCATTTTTCCATAGGAGAAAAAAATGCGGAATGCACACCATGTGCATTCCGCATCCGTATATAATGGAAGTTCTCCCGCAAAAAAAAAGGAAACATGTCCTATACTTGGCCGCAAAACACGTCCGTAGCCCCATTAAAGTCAATGGGTCCGCAAAATTACAGAACACTACGGAAGACTTTCCGTATGTCTTCCGTTCCGTTTTTATACGGACACGGAATACATACGGTCTTGTGAATGGTGCCTTAGCTAGAGATTGCAAAGCCAGTATTACTTGCTCCAAGTGCAACAGCCAAGAACACTACACAGCTCTACCCCCAGGGCCAGCACTACAGATTCCCTCACCCTCAGACCAAATAACAGAGCACGGCGGGGAGAGGAAAGATACTGTACCTCCTGAAGTGTCACCCCAGTGTACTCAAGTTTGCGGAGAAGGTCTGAGTAACAAATCTTGTTTGAAGATCTGTCTTGTTACAGTTTACCCTATAGGTCACAGAGAACAAGCAGTTAAACTCTACGCCATCCTGGATGATCAGAGCAACAGGTCACTTGCTAGCTCAGTTTTCTTCGACATCTTTAAAATCGAAGGACTTAGTTCGTCCTACTCACTTAAAACATGTACAGGGGTGAGCGAAGAAATTGGAAGAAGAGCCACAGGCTACCAGATTGAATCTCTAGATGGTCAGACATCCTTACCTCTTCCTGCATTAATAGAGTGTAATTCAATCAGAAACAATAGAGAAGAGATCCCCACACCTGAAGCAGCTATACATCATGCTCATTTGAGAGGCATAGCGCATCTCATCCCCACACTCGATCCTCAAGCCAAGTTGGTACTTTTGCTGGGCAGAGACATTATTAGAGTCCACAAAGTGAGGAAGCAGATAACTGGTCCTCATAACTCTCCCTATGCTCAGAAACTAGACCTAGGATGGGTCATTATAGGAGATGTTTGCCTAGGAAATGCTCACAAACCGAACAACTTCGACTCTCTTTAAACAAGCACGTTAGAGAGTGGGCGTCCATCCCTTTTTCTGCCCTGTCCCAACAAATTCCTTGTGAAAGAGAAGCTTACCAACCCAGCACACCTGAACACCGGAGAGGGCAGATACGCCACCGATTATCTGTGGAACGTAGATGAAGATCATCTACGGTGCACTGTTTTCCAAAAGACTAAAGAGGATCATAAAATAGCTCATTCCATCGAAGAGGAGACCTTGCTGAAGATAATGTGTCAAGGATTTCACAAAGATGAAACCAATAGCTGGGTGGCCCCGCTACCGTTCAAGCCTCAGAGACCCCGTCTTCCTAACAACAGAGAGCAAGCTCTAAAACACCTTACTTTGCTAAAACGCAACTTTCTAAGGAAGCCAGAGATGAAAAAACACTTCCTTGTTTTCATGAGCAAAATATTCGAAAGTGGCCATGTGGAAGTGGCTCCACCTCTGGAAGAGAGCAAAGAATGCTGGTATCTCCCAATATTTGGTGTCTATCACCCCAAGAAACCAGATCAGATACGCGTAGTGTTCGACTCCAGCTCAAGATACCGGGGACTCTCTCTGAATGATGTTCTTTTAACAGGACCTGACCTCAACCACTCTCATTGGTGTTCTCATCAGATTCCGTAAAGAACCAGTTGCCATCACTGCAGATATACAGCAAATGTTACATTGTTTCTTTGTCAATGAAGAACATAGAGACTTCCTACGTTTCTTCTGGTTCAAAGATAACGAACCTACCAAAAACATAGTAGAATACCGTATGAAGATGCAAGTTTTTAGCAACTGCCCATCCCCTGCTATAGCGATCTATGGGCTTAAGAGATCCGCCCAGGGAAGCGAAACAGACTATGATGAAGATGTCTGACAGTTCATTGAAAGAGACTTCTACGTAGATGACAGTCTAAAGTCTCTTCCATCGTCAGAGGCTGCAATCAGCTTACTCAAAAGGACTGAGAGTGCTCTCGCTTGTTCTAACCTCAGGCTACATAAGATAGCTTCTAATAGCAAAACCGTGATGGAGGCCTTTCCTACAAAAGACTATGCCAACGACTTGAAGGGCTTGGACTTAGCTACAGACTCTCTTCCTGTACAACGTAGTCAAGGACTCAACTGGGACCTCAAGTCCGATAGCTTCACGTTTCAGGTCAACCTAGAGCAAAAACCCTTCACACGATGGGGCGTCCTATCCACAATCAACAGCCTGTACGATCCCCTTGGATTCGCTGCACCTGTGATCATCCAAGGTAAGAGCTTGCTACGTGAATTAACTGTGGATTCATTAATATCGAAGAAGATATAAAAAATGCGGCACTCACCAGGCTTCTTTTTGTAGCTTTATTCAAGAGTATATAACTCACATGTGGAGATGCGGATACCTTAGTTCAATGCATGAAAGCGTACGGCGACGGCCGTTTCGCGCGTGTGTGCGCTTCGTCTGGCCGCTCGGCTTGATGACGTCAGGCGCTCACACCTACTTATGTTGCGCCGGGCGTCATCACTAGGGCAACCTCTCGATACAAAAGTGTATTGGTTAAAACACAGGTATGTATTCATCTAAAAACAAATATAAATAGCGGTCTGCTTAAGACACAATAATAATTCTCAAGGGCTACGTTTCATTGACTATCACAGAAAAACCGCTGTCGTTCTTGTCATTTAGGCCAAGTGGCCCCATCGCTCCAGTCCTCATTATCCATATTGCCTCACGTTGTAATAATTTTCTATGACGATCCCCCCCATTTTTCAGGGGTGTCACCACTTCTATCCCTGCACATGTCAGCACTTCCCCTCTTTCTCCATGTTTTTCCCTAATATGTTGGATTAATCTCGGGGAACCAATTCCTGTCTGTATTGATTTTTTGTGTTCCCTAAATCTAATACAGAGAGGGCGTATAGTCTTTCCAATGTAAAAATTCCCACAGGGACAAAATATAACGTAGACTACGAATTGAGTTTTACAAGTAATCAATTGTCTAATTGTATGTGTGATACCACCAATGTTCAGTTGTTTAGTTTTCAACATATGTTTACATGTAACACACTGTCCACATTTGAAATTACCTTTTGGAGTATATTTCTCGAGCCAGGTTTCTCGCCTTTCTTCATTATATGCACTTTTAACCAAAACATTTTTAAGTGTGGTACTCCTTCTAAAACTGATCAAAGGGGGATTTTTTGTTTTTTCTTTCAAATCCCCATCCAAGGCCAACATGTGCCAATTATTATAAATGGCTTTTTTTATATTGTTAGCCATCGGGGTATATCTGAAGGAAAAAATTGCCCTGTCCTGTGCCTGTTTGCGGTGAAGCCACAATTTTGTCCCTTCCCTTCCAATCCTGTGAGTCCACTTTT
>ONZH01015823.1:0-33719 GCA_900303285.1 Rhinella marina
GTGCACACACTGCAGGCTATTAGACTGTCAGTGGAAATTCATTTTTTAGCTCCATCCTCTGGTTGTTCCTTTAGGACCTGTCTCCGCATTTCCTAAAATCAGCCTTGAATAAACCAATGAATGTGCATGAGTGCCAAAAAAAACAAACAAACCCAATGTATTCATTGGACAAGTAATGGCTAAATAATGAGTAATCTTATGCTGTATGCCCCTTAAATTTTCTATGAAGGGTACAGAAAGCGAGGACACATAAGTTTTTCATCCCACAATACACCACTTTATTATTATTCCATTTTTTCTTCTTGCTCTAAGTTTATTAACTGAACTCTAGAAAATGACTTTGGATATCTCGGCTATGGTCTCTATAAAATTACAACTGCCATGTCCTTGTACTCTGACATTGTCGTTTTAGCAAATACACCAAAGAGGAAGAGGAAGCGCATTAACCAGATGGCACCTGACAGCTGGTTAAATGTATTATATTAAATGTACTACTTTTCAGTTCTGTTATATCTTGGTCCATTACAGAGTATTAAACTGCTAAGTGGCTAGACTAATGCATAATTACATGTAATATGCTGTCTTACATGCACTAAAATGCTATGCAACATTAAGCACATGATGGCCATTATTATTTAAGATTCTTTGCCACACATGAAATGTTCAAGTCGGTTCATTGGAGACCCAATATTCTAAAATTATGACATGACAGTAAATTGCTTGTTTTATCAATTACTATACAGATGTTATTCTAGCTCTATGGATAACTGGATAATAGTGGAGGTGCTCTAAAAAAAAAAAAAAAATTGCAGCTAGTTCCCAAAAGAAACATCAAATTTCAAATTTCATGGCACTCCCTAAGAACTGAGTTGACAATTGAAAAAGATTAGGAATTTGTTTCACATAAATATCTCTGGAAGGACATTTGTGTTGTGCAAAATTTATTTTATGTAGTGAATGTTTATATTAATAATTACATTTCTTGATAATTATACTTTTGGAGACTTCATGCACAGATTACTTGGCCCTTAAGTTCCTCCCATCAAGAAAGTCATACCAATACTCAAGACTGGATTTAAAATGCTTGCCTGCTCTTACAAACTAAATAAGAAGATTGCAATGTGCTACTCAAATCTAACCCTTACACAACTCCTACGGAAATAATTAACACTCAGAAATAGCAATATATAGAAATATATTTATTGCATGTACAGTATATTGCATTAATACTTTATTATAAATAATAAAGGATAACCTTTTTAATCCCTTTACTCCAGGGAATTTTATTATTTTTGTGTTTTTGTTTTCCATCCCCTGCCTTTCTGGGGTTCTAACTTTTTAAAAAAATTTCCATTCACATAGCTTTATGAGGTCTTGTTTTTAGCAGGACAAGTTGCACTTTCTAAAGGCACCATTTAATACTGCATATGATGTAGTAGAAAAATTCCAAATGGGTTGAAACTGGAAAAAAAAAATCCAATTTTATGGGTTTTGTTTTTACGGTAAAACTTACCTGTTACCTTCATTCTCCAGGTCAGTATGATTATGTTGATACCACATTTATATAGGTTTTCTTGTGTTTTAATATTGAAAAAATAAAAATAAAACCTTGAAATTTTTTTGTGGTTATGTGTACAGAGCTGTGTGAGGGCTCATTTTTTGAGGGGTGATCAATTTCTTATATTTTTAAAACTCTTTTTTCACACTTTTTAAAAGTTCCCATATGGAACTTGAATATGCAATCATTAGATTTCTTTTCTCAAAGGCTTAAATGCATAAGCCCAAAATTAGGCTATGCCCACAGGCAGGGTCTCCATATGAGCATAACTGCGGCAGCCTCGGATCATTCAGGAGGACCAATGCTGCAGCACACAATATCCGGCTCCTCTGATCCCCGCACTAACGGATATGTTTGCTCCCAGATGCCGTGGTCTAATTTGACCATAGCATCTGAAGGGTAAAATGTCTGCAATTGATGTTATTGTCAATCGCAGACATTAGTCCCGGGTGTCTGCTGTTTAAAACAGCAGGTACCCCATGACTATGGCACCTGCTGTGCTCGAGAGCAAGTACCATCTTTTCGGTGGATAAGAACCAGAGTGATTGGTATTGGACCAGGTCACTACAGGGAGTGGAAGCTTTCAGGTGTACACAGGCTAGCTAATTGCTTCTGCCTATGCCTGCTTCACTAAGCTAAGAGTCTTGCATGTAAGCTTTTAGCTTAGTGAAGCAGGCACAGGCAGAAACCGCTTCGCTTAGCTAATCCTGGCATAGCACATTATTACATTTTACCCATGTGCTATGCCAGCAAGTGAGCGATGTGAAGAATAGTGAATTTAAAGCATGCAGGAAATCAGGGCTTTAGGAGAGAATATATTTAGTAATTTAAAATCAATAAATAAAGTATATTAGAAAAATTATTTTTGGGACATTTGGGATATTTAAAAAAAACTTGATTAAAAGTTTAGTTACTCTTTAAAGGGGTTATCCCACCTCTGTTTTCTTCAACAAACCGCTCAGTTAGGGGGCGTTGTCGTTTCTTTTGATTGACTTGGCCATAACCATTGACTACAGAAAGTAAACAATGATGAGAAAGAAGGTCAGATATAAAGAAAAGGAGGAAGAATTGATAATCACATGTATTTGGTAAGTTGCATGTGGTGGCATGGACAACAAAATAATTCAAACTTCGTTACATGGAATAACCCCTTTAAGCATGCCATCTGGTCTTTCATTGCTACCAAACATATAGGAGAATGAAACTCTGTAGACACTTTTTTTTTTTACCAGTTATGTCTCCTCCAGCCAGTTCCCTCAGGTTCTCTAGGTTGTTAAAATCACCGCTGGATCAGTGAACCGTGTTACCGCCTGAATCCTTATCCGGTGCTTTGGCAGCTGGAGATGGGCACTTCCACTTTTTAAAAGTTGGGTGGCACAGTGGGGAAAAAAGTATTTAGTCAGCCACCAATTTTGCAAGTTCTCCCACTTAAAAAGATGAGAAAGACCTGTAATTGACATCATAGGTAGACAGAGACAAAATGAGAAAACAAATCCAGAAAATCACATTGTCTGATTTTAAAAGAATTTATTTGCAAATTATGGTGGAAAATAAGTATTTGGTCACCTACAAACAAGCAAGATTTCTGGTTCTCACAGACCTGTAACTTCTTCTTTAAGAGGCTCCTCTGTCTTCCACTCATTACCTGTAGTAATGGCACCTGTTTGAACTTGTTATCAGTATAAAAGACACCTGTCCACAACCTCAAATAGTCACACTCCAAACTCCACTATGGTGAAGACCAAAGCGCTGTTGAAGGACACCAGAAACAAAATTGTAGAACTGCACCAGGCTAGGAAGACTGAATCTGCAATAGGCAAACCGCTTGGTGTGAAGAAATCAACTGTGGGAGCAATAATTAGAAAATGGAAGACATACAAGGCCACTGATAATCTCCCTCCATCAGGGGCTCCACTCAAGATCTCACCCCGTGGGGTCAAAATGATTACAAGAACTGTGAGCAAAAATCCCATAACCACAAGGGGGGACCTAATGAATGACCTGCAGAAAGCTGGGACCAACGTAACAAAGGCTACCGTCAGTAACACACTACGCCGCCAGGGACTCAGATCCTGCAGTGCCAGACGTGTCCCCTGCTTAAGCCAGTACATCCAGGCCCGTCTGAAGCTTGCTACAGAGCATTTGGATGTTTCAGAAGAGTATTGGGAGAATATAATATGATCAGATGAAACCAAAGTAGAACTGTTTGGTAGAAACACAACTCATTGTGTTTGAAGGAGAGTGAATGCTGAGTTGCATCCAAAGAACACCATACCTACTGTGTAGCATAGGGGGTGGCAACATCATGCTTGGGGCTGTTTCTCTGCAAAGGGACCAGGACAACTGATCCGTGTACATGAAAGAATGAATGGGGCCCTGTATCGTGAGATTTTGAGTGCAAACCTCCTTCCATCAGCAAGGGCAATGAAGATGAAATGTTGCTAGGTCTTTCAGCATGACAATGATCCCAAGCACACCGCCAGTGCAACGAAGGAATGGCTTCATAAGAAGCATTTCAAGGTCCTGGAGTAGCCTAGGCAGTCTCCAGATCTAAACCCCATAGAAAACCTTTGGAGGAAGTTGAAAGTCCATGTTGCCCAGCAACAGCCCCAAAACATCACTGCTCTAGAGGAGATCTGCATGGAGGAATGGGCAACATACCAGCAACAGTGTGTGCCAACCTTGTGAAGACTTACAGAAAATGTTTGACCTCTGTCATTGCCAACAAAGGATATATAACAAAGTATTGAGATTAACTTTTGTTATTGACCAAATACTTTTTTTCCACCATAATTTGCAAATAAATTCTTTAAAAATCAGACAATGTGATTTTCTGGATTTGTTTTCTCATTTTGTCTCTCATAGTTGAGGTCTACCTATGATGTCAATTACAGGCCTCTCTCATCTTTTTAAGTGGGAGAACTTGCACAATTGGTGGCTGACTAAATACTTTTTTCCCCACTGTATGTGGGTAGTGTATTTATGTATGTGTACCATGTATATGGTGTATTTATGTATGTGTACCATGTATATGGTGTATTTATGTGTATGTGTGTTGCATATATATGGTGTATGTATATGTAAACATGTGTTGTGACTCCGCATGTCCGGCGTCCAGTAGGGAACCTGTTGTTAAAAATTTGAATCCCACCCCTGGTCTCCTCTGATTGTAGACAATCTCTTTCCTCTGCTTTTCCATTCAGCCAAGGCCAATGACAATAAACATCTGTAATGCGCTTCTCTCATTTAGATTAGTTCATGATAATACCATGTGAGGAAGTTCTTGATGTAAATTAGTTACTTGCCCTCAAATACCTAACTGAATAGGTGTGTTTTAACTCTTGTTTTTAAAAAAGTCCAATGATTATTTCTCTCTTATTGACCTAGGTAATGTGTTCCATAAAGTGGGGGCTACATGACAGAAAACTAAAGGTATGGCATGGAGTGTAGGGCTTCAGTAGTTTCTTTTTAGGTAGCTGGGACCTAAGTTATTCATGACTTTAAAGGTCTGCAGGCAGATTTTAAAAGTTATCCTCCATTTTATTGGCAGCCAGTGAGGAGAGCAGAGTATGGGTGTTATAGGAGCATACCATACCATGATTGGTTATTAATCTAGCTGCAGAATTTTGATTTAGCTGGAGGTGATGTATTGTTTTTTCTGGCAGGCCTACATAAAGGGCATTATAGTAGTTCAGCCATGAGGTAATGCAGGTGTGTACCAATGTTGATAAATTTTCTGCTGGAATGAGATGTTTAATTCTTGCAATGTTTTTCAGGTGGAAGTATGAATATTTAACTGTGGTTGATATCTGTTTCCTTAGAGACAGTTCCCTATCAATAACTATACCCAAATTGCTTACATGTTCTGAGCTTTGAAAGGTTGTGCTTCCCAGGGATAGAGGTGTTGGATGTGCAAGTTGCCACTTTTCTGTGAGGCGCTGCCCTCCAGCCAGAAGAACTTCTGTTTTGTCTGGTTCCAGTTTAAGCCATTCATCCATTCTTGTAGTTCATCAAGGCAGGTATTTATGGCTGAGGATGGGTCATTGACTCTGGGCTTAAAGGACAGGTAGAGTTTGCTATCGTCAGGTCTGTAGCTGCTCATCTGGGTTTAAGGAAGGGCTTCTTTAGAAGGGACTTAATGACTGCTTCCTTTAGTACATCATGGAAGTATCGACAGAAGTGATGGGCCTGGATCCAGGTCGCATGCTGTTCTGTGAAGACTCTGGAATATGTTTATGATGTCTGTTTCATCTACTAGATTAAATTGAGAGCATGGAAATAAGGTTTTACCACTGCTATTATGTGGACAATTGATGTCATTCTTGGACCACCATGACAACTTTTTTCATCTGTGACTCATCTCTACAAAGTCTTCCTGCTGCCATCCCCAGTGCTGTGTCTACCGTGCTCTCCAGTGCCTCCAAATACTATACTGCAGAAAAAATAGTGCCATACAGATAGCCCCATCCTCTAAAAATACTGGTACCATACAAAAAGAATTGTGCCAAGCAGAGTGGTCTTGGCAGTTATAGTGTGTAGTAATATTGCCCTCTAATAAGGGCAATATAGTGTGTAGTAATAAGCTCCCCAGGTCTCCAGTAAAAATAAAGCATCCCTATTGTGCCCTGAGTAGTTATAAAGGCCCCCAACAGAGCATCTAGTAGTAATAAATCCTCCTATAGTGTCTGCAGTATTAAAAGTCTTTTCCGGCCTTGGCCTGAGCTACCTATGTCCCGATGGCAGCAGTTGTGATGGCACCATTCCTTCTTCGTCTTTCAGGTTTTGGTTGCCACTTCAAGGCATTTGAGATTATGTTAGCTCAGCAAATTAGAATTTGCTGGACTTCTCTATGTTTCCCCTCTCCAATCAACTTTTAAATCAACGAAATGAATGATTTCACTAATTTAAGCCCTCACTGATATTATTTTGAGCACATCTCTTTCAATTAATGATTCAATTACTCATAATGAGTGGCATGCACATCCTAATTTTTGAGTCTATTTTATTTTTCTGTTACTGTAAGGCTGGGTTCACATCATATTTTTGTCATACTTGTAAAGTATATGTTAACGGATGCCTCAAACAGATGCTAAACAATGGTATCCGTCACCATACAGTTCCTTTTTTGCAGGACTCACCGGATGGAAAAGCGTAGCGTATTATGTGTTTCCATCCTGCAAATTTCAGCAAAAACAGTATACGTTAAAGTATATATATGTATTTTTAAAAAATGAAACTCTATGGTGATGGAAGCCACTGTATGGCATCTGTCTAAGGCACCTATTAACATATATGTTTTTATGTATATGTTAAAAGTATGACAAAAACGTTAAGTGAACCCAGCCTAATATATTTACAAGTAAATTATTTGCTATGTACAAATATCACTTCTATCATTATCAGGTTAATGATGTTGGGCTGCTATGTTTTTTTAACACTACTGTATAGCTATATCTATGAATTTAGAATTAGAGATAAATAGATGTCTCGGCTTCTTCACCTGCTTAAGTATGAGATCTCTATGCCAGCACTGAATGCAAGAGAAGGTGGACCAGAAGGATAGACAGCAGGGGGTGCTACCAGAGAGGGAATGTATGCAAAAAAATAAAAAAATACATATTTTAATATCTCACATTCCAATCATACTTCAGTTGAAACGCTCTATTCATTGCATACTAATACTTTTCGTTGGATAACCCTTTTAAGCAATAATAAACAAGATTCAAGGATATCTTTGGTTGCACTCCTTTCAAAGGCCGTTTGCAAACAGTAAGTATACATATTTTGCAGATGTACAAAGCATTCTTTGTTTGCAAGGTCTGCCCTAAATAACTTCTGGTACATTTTCTTTCTGGTACAGTTAATAAACACAGTGATGTCACAGTACAGGGATAATAAACACAGTGATGTCACAGTACAGAGATAATAAACACAGTGATGTCACAGTACAGGGATAATAAACACAGTGATGTCACAGTCCAGGGATAATAAACACAGTGATGTCACCGTACAGGGATAATAAACACAGTGATGTCACAGTACAGGGATAATAAACACAGTGATGTCACAGTACAGGGATAATAAACACAGTGATGTCACAGTACAGGGATAATAAACACAGTGATGTCACAGTACTGGGATAATACACACAGTGATGTCACAGTACAGGGATAATAAACACAGTGATGTCACCGTACAGGGATAATAAACACAGTGATGTCACAGTACAGGGATAATAAACACAGTGATGTCACAGTACAGGAATAATAAACACAGTGATGTTTAGGGATCGGCGTCTCGTGCCCCCATCAGACCTCAGGTTCTTCTTTATTTTGGCGAGGTATCGTATCGGTATCGAACTCAAAATTCTGGTATCGTGACAACCCTGCCCTGTACCATGCTTTCTGCCCAGTACCTTGCCTCCTGCCCTGTACCATGCTTTCTGCCCAGTACCGTGCCTCCTGCCCTGTACCTTGCCTCCTGCCCTGTACCGTGCCCCCCTGTCCTGTTCCGTGCCTCCCTGCCCTGTACTGTGCCATTTCCTTACTGGCATTTGGCACTATATTGGCATAATTTGGGGGCACTATGGGGGCATCTGGTGGCTCTAAAGGGGCATTTTGTTTACTGGCACATTATAGGGGGCACTATAGAGGAGATTGGCACTATGGGGCATGTGGTGGCACTATAGGGGCCTCATTTGGGGGCATCTGGTGGCTCTAAAGAGTCACTTTTTTACTGCCACATTATGGGAGGGCACTATGGCATCTGGCACTAAGGGGTAATTTTTTTCTGTCACATTATGGGAGGTACTATAGGGCAGAGCAGCACTATAGGGGCATCATTTGCAGGCACTATGGGGTCATCTGGTGGCTCTAAAGGGGCATTTTATACTGGTACTTTATAGGGGGCACTATGGCATCTGGCACTAAGTGGGCAATTTTTACTGGCACATTATAGGGGAGAGGAGCACTATAGGGGCATGTGATGGGGCAGTAAGAAGGGGCATTTTTTACTGGCATATTATGGGGAACACTATGGGGGAGAGGAGCACTATGAGGGCATTTACTGGGGCACTATATAGGGGTATTTTATACTGGTATACATTATTGGGATATTAGCTCAACTGCGGGCACTAAGCTGTGGTATTATTGTGAGCTTTACTACTACTGGGGGGCTATGGGGAACATGATGTCTAGTATGGGCACTATGGGGACATTATTACTACTAAGTGTGGTCTGGCAGATAATTATTTCTATTGGTGGGATTTTGGGGAGCACTGTTACTTTTGGGGGGCACCCTGGCATAATATCATTAGTCTAGGCGCAGTTATTTTTTAGAACACTGTGTGCCAATAATTAATAAAGGGGGCACTATCTGTGTGGTAGTAGTATTTTTCAGGGGACAGTTTCTGCAGTATAGTATTGGGCGAGCACAGCGGGCACAGTATTGGGGGTGGCAGGATGAGGTGTTCAGAAGATGTAAAGATGATGGAAATGTGGGAAACTAATGTCTGTTTGTATCTCTGCAGAGACGAGAGATGGCTGAAAAATCTTCATGGCGGTCTGGTCCGAATGGAGAAGATGAGGAAAGAGAACGTCTACAACAGAGCAGACACCACTGGATGTAACAGGTATGGGGCGCTGTGTAGGAGAGGAGATGCTCCGGCTCCTCCCTCTGCCATTTACAGAAGGAGGATTCAGAGCTGGGTGAATATGACCAAAGGGGGTCAGCAGGGCACAGGCAGGTGGCAGATGGTGGGGGGGGGACGCTCAGGCCTGGAGCAGGATCTGGGGAGGGAGGAGAGTGGAGGATCTTCCTGGCTGTGTGTAGCCTGCTGTTGTATATTGTATAATGTGAAGCAGGCAGTGCAGCCAGGACACGTCCTCCCCTCTCCATATGATGTATAGAACTGGGCCTCAACCATATCATTTCAGCTGTAGTGTTTGTTGGGAGTGGTCTATTAGATATGGGAGGGGCTTTTAATAATGGGCGGGGCCTATTTTTGCCGCGGCGCGCGCGACTTTGCTCTGCTATTATGTCTTTAATGGATGTGGGCGTGGAGAAAATAGCCCCACCCACAAGACGCCACACCCCTTTTCCTTTTCGGACCCCCCCTAGAAAAAATTCCTGGGTGCTCCCCTGTGTAAGATTGTAGTTAGAGATGAGCGAGCATACTCGTCCAAGCTTGATACTCGTTCGAGTATTAGGGTACTCGTAAGTGCTCACTACTCGGACGAGTATCTCGCCATGCTCGAGGAAATGGCATCTCCCGCCTTTTGAATTTTTGGCGGCTATAAACTCAGCCAATCACAAGCCAGGAGACTCTGCGGTACACCCAGCATCACATGGGGCCCTTACATGTCGTTAGCAGTGGTTGGCTGGCCTGATCAGGTGACCCTGGAGTATACTAGTGACTGCCCACGGGGCTCGGCTCAGTCGCTGCCTGGATGCCGTTAGGGACAGATCTGGAGTGTGATACAGGGAGAGTGTTAGGGTGTTCTACTAGATTTGTGTTAGGCAGGAGTGATTCTAAAAGAACCCAACAGCCCTTGTTAGGGCTACAAGACCCTTTTTTTTATCTGCTTGTGGCTGGGCTTGCTGGCACTAGTAGTGCAGCTACCGCCATATTTGCAGCATTTTGCAGGGAGACTGGAAAAAGTTTATTTTTTGGCTCTAAGTGACACACATCCATTTCAAACAGCTAAGTGGGACAATTTGTTTGTGTTTCATTGAAATAGGCACAGTCTGCAGAAGATTTTTTTCTGTCTAACTGATAGATAGTGGAAGTCACAGTACAAAATCTTTTTGTTTGCTCTCAGTGATACAAAAAAACCATTTCATACAGCTGTGTGGGACCATTCTGTGTGTCACAGTTCAGCTGGCCAGTCACCACAAACCACAATCCGTATTTTCTGTCCAGGTGACCTATACTGTACGTCACGTAATCAAATACGGTCTTTTGCTCTCACTGATACAGCTACATTAGAAAAATCTCTGTGCGACATTTGTCTGGGTTGCACTTGAGCAGACCAAGTCTGCCTAATCTAATAATTTCAGTGTAATTGCTCCATACTGCACGGTACGTAATAAAATACGTAATTTTGCTCTAACTTATCCACCTATATATTAACTTGTTCAGATTGAACATGTTTGTGGGTTTCAGTACAGCAGGCCCATTTTTATTTTTTTTTTGTATATATAATACACTTATATACAGAAAATGTTGAACCTCAGGGCTAAGGGTCGAGGGAGTGGGCGTGGGCATTCAATTACTGCAGGGTGCAGAGGCCGTGGTCCTGGGCAGGGTGAGACAGTACCTGCTGAAGAGGGAGCAGCGGAACGCCGCAGAGCTACACTCCCTAGCTTCATGTCTGAACTTACAGGGACACGTGGTAGAGCACTGTTGAAACCACAACAGTGCGAACAGCTGATCTCGTGGATTGCGGACAATGCTTCAAGTAATTTGTCCACCAGTCAGTCTTCCACGCAGTCCACCCACGTTACCCAAGGGAGCACTCCTCTGGCTCCTCCACCTCAACCTCCTTCCCCCCAGTCTGCCCCCTCCCAGGAAAATTTGGAATGCGATCCGGCATACTCTGAGGAACTGTTTTCTGGACCCTTCCCAGAGTCACAAACCACTTCTCAGGTTGCTGCTGACCTCTTTCCCGATGCCCAAGTTTTCCAACTGTCGCAGTCTGTGGGTGATGACATTGTTGACTTAGTGGAAGAAGTGTGTAAAGAGATGTCGGACAATGAGGAGACACGGTTGTCAGACAGTAGTGAAGTTGTTGTCAGGGCAGGAAGTCCGAGGGGGGAGCAGACTGAGGAATCGGAGGATGACGAGGTGACTGACCCAAGCTGGGTTGATAAGCCGAGTGAAGACAGTGTTTCTGAGGCGGAGGCGAGTGCTGCACCAGAACAGGTTGGAAGAGGCAGTGGTGTGGCCAGGGGGAGAAGCAGGGCCAGAGCTGGTGCATCAGCAGCAACTGTTTCACGTAGTGAAGCTCCCGTGGCAAGGCCTAGATGTTCGCAAGTCTGGAGGTTCTTTAAAGAAATTGAGGATAACCGACGGACTGTGGTGTGCAACCTGTGCCGAACCAGGATCAGCAGGGGTGCCACCACTACTAGCCTAACCACCACCAGCATGCGCAGGCATAAGAGTGCTAAACACCCCACTCAATGGAACCAAGGCCGTTCACCTCCTGCGGGTCCCACCACTGATCCTTTCCCTGTGTCACTCGCTGCCTCTGCTAGTCAACCCCCTGCCCAGGACCCCGGCACGAGCGCCTCCCGCCGGAAAACCACACCTTCGCCTCCACGATCCTCCACAGCGGCCACCAATGTTTCCCTGCGCAACGTTCAGCTGTCTTTACAGCAGATGCTGGAGCGCAAGAGGAAATACAGTTCCATCCACCCACATGCCCAAGCCCTCAACGTCCACATCTCCAAATTGCTGAGCCAGGAGATGCTGCCCTATAGGCTGGTAGAGACCGAGGCCTTTCGCAACCTCATGGCGGTGGCTGCCCCTCGGTATTCGGTCCCCAGTCGCCACTATTTTTCCCGATGTGCCGTCCCAGCCCTACACCAGCACGTGTCACAGAACATCATCAGTGCTCTGACCAACGCTGTTTCTGAGAAGGTCCACCTAACCACGGACACGTGGACAAGTGCTGCCGGAGAGGGACACTATATATCACTGACGGCACATTGGGTTAACTTGGTGGAGGCTGGGACCAAGTCTGACCCTGGGGCCGCTCATGTACTGCCCACACCGAGCATTGCAGGGCCTACCTCGGTCACGGTCTCTTAGACGTACTATGCCTCCTCCTCCGACCCCTCCTCCTCCTCCACCTCCTCCTCCGAATTACCATCCGTGGGCACGGCGCCTTCAGTCGGTAGCTCTAGGCGCAGCAGCAGTGCCATGGGTAAGCGCCAGCAGGCGGTGCTCAAACTGCTGAGCTTAGGTGACAAAAGGCACACCGCCCAAGAACTATTACAGGGCATCACGGCGCAGACCGATCTGTGGCTGGCACCGCTGAACCTCAAGCCAGGCATGGTTGTGTGTGACAATGGGCGTAACCTGGTGGCGGCTCTGCAACTCGGCAGACTCACACATGTGCCATGCCTGGCCCACGTGTTCAATCTCATAGTTCAGCGGTTCCTCAAGACATACCCCTATCTGTCTGATTTGCTCACCAAGGTGCGCCGCATCTGTGCGCATTTCTGCAAGTCGACCACAGATGCTGCCACTCTCAGTGCAGCACAGCGCCGCCTACAACTGCCCGCTCACCGACTGTTGTGCGACGTTCCCACAAGATGGAATTCGACATTAAACATGTTATCCAGAGTTTACCAGCAGCACAGAGCGATTGTAGACTGCCAGATGTCAACTTCCACCAGAACTGGTAGTCAGGTCAGTCAGCTTCCTCAAGTCTACAATGAGGAGTGGACGTGGATGTCTGATACCTGCCAGGTGTTGACCAACTTTGAGGAGTCAACACAGATGGTCAGCGGCGATGCTGCCATTATCAGCCTCACCATCCCGCTGCTTTGCCTGTTGAAAAATTCACTGCTCAGCATGAAGCCGGAAGCTTTGCGCTTGTCACAAGAGACGGTGGAGGAAGATTCGTCGCTTGATAGCCAGAGAACCCTGTTTCTCAGCGCATATATCGGAGGAGGGGGATGAGGATGAGGAGGAAGAGGAGGAGAATGTCGGCGAGACAGAAGAGGGTACCAGTGCTCAGTCCTTATTAACTTTCGAGCGTGTATGGGCTGAAGAGGAGGACTTGGAAGAGGAGGAGGAGGAGGAGGAAATGGAGAGTCAGGCCAGTGAGGAGAGGGAATTCTTGCGTGTTGGGACTCTGGCGCACATGGCAGACTTCATGCTAGTATGAGTATGAGAGTGAATCAATATCAACAGGCCCTGGTGCACAAGCTGAAACAATCCTTCCCATCTGACACCGCTAGCGGCAGAGGGCGTGCTTCTGTGGGCCAAGTAGCAGGGGAGAGTAGGCGAGCAGGCAGCTTGTCCAGCACTGGCAGGGGAACGCTCTACAAGACCTTTGCCAGTTTTATGTCACCCCAGCAAGACACTGTCACCTGTCACCAGTCTCGGCAGGGTAGGGGTGAGATTTACAGAAAGATGGTGAGGGAGTACCTAGCTGACCATACCAACGTCCGGACCGATCACTCTGCTCCATACAACTACTGGGTTTCAAAGCTGGACATGTGGCCTGAACTGGCGCTGTACGCCTTGGAGGTGCTGGCCTGCCCTGCCACTAGAGCGGGTATTCAGTGCAGCTGGTGGCGTCATCACCGATAAGCGCACACACCTGTCAACTGACAGCGCTGACAGGCTGACGCTTATTAAAATGAACAAAGCCTGGATTTCACGGGAATTCAAATCTCCTCCGGGGGAAAGCAGCTAAAGATTAACAGTACTTATGTATCCGATTCCTCTTCTCCACTCCTCCTCCTCCTTGTCGTCTTTGCCTAACACTGACCCAAAACGCAATTTTTTAGAGGGCCAACTGGCACTCTTTTACGACAATTTTTCCGGAGGGCCCCCTACAGGCCCTCTCTCCAAACAATTTTTCTGGAGGGCCACCTACAGGCCCTCTCTCTAAACAATTTTTCCGGAGGGCCACCTACAGGCCCTCTCTCCAAACGATTTTTCCGCAGTGTCAACTACAGACACTGTAAATCAATGTTTCAGGAGCGTCAAACAGACAGTCCAAAACAATTTTTCAGGAGGCGCAAGTACCAACATTTAAAAAAAATTTTTTTTTGCTGAGGGTCGACTTTATGTACTCCGAAAAGAAAAAAATTTTTGGAGCCTCAACAAAAGCCATTTCACTGCATTCTCAGTCGGACAAAGTCATTGTTGGTGTCACAGCCATGCTGTGTCAGGCTTATGCCTGCATCGTGTGGCTGGGGATAGGAGAGCAGTGCCAGCATGGGCATGGGTGATGGACCTTCGTTGCACCTAGTTGGGTGCTTCCCTAACATGTGATGGGCATGTGCCTCGCCTTTCTTGGTCTGGGTGAGCACAATTGCCATGAGGGTAACCACCAGGCTGTTGCCCGAGAATTTGGGTAATGGTGGGATTAGGCAGCCTCAGAGGCATCCATGCATGCTGCCCCTGCTGTTTCCTGTCCATTTCCGTGGTGTTTCCATCATTTTCTGATCTTCCCTAGGCAGAGTTTTGGTTCCCTGCAAAAAATGCTCGAGTCTCCCATTGACTTCAATGGGGTTCGTTACTCGAAACGAGCACCCGAGCATCCGGAAAAGTTTGTCTCGAATAACGAGCACCCGAGCATTTTAGTGCGTTCATAATTATTCTCTTCGGCTTGCTTTTCTGCTTGTATTAGACCAGATCCACAAACTATAGGTGTTGCCCCACAAACAGGAACATATTCCCTTAGGCTTCATTCACACGACCGTATTTTGTTTCCGTGTCTGTTCCGTTTTTTTTTCGGACCGTATGTGGAACCATTCATTTCAAAGGTACTCCGTTTGCATTCCGTTTCCGTATGTCCGCATTTCCGTTCCGCAAAAAAGATAGAACATGTCCTATTCTTGTCCGTTTTGCTGACAAGGATAGGCATTGTTACAATGGATCCGCAAAAAAAACGGAAACACGGATGCCATACGGAACGTCATCCGTTTTATTTGCGGATCCGCAATTTGCGGACCGCAAAACACATACGGTCGTGTGAATGAAGCCTTAATGGGAGAATTACACAGCGTTATGTGAATGAGGCCTTTAGATGATTTCCCTGTTATAGCAGGCCAGTTATATAGCATCATCACGTACAGACTTCTAAACACTCTTGAGTAGTATTACTTGCACAATAATTTGTTATACTATTTTCTAGCTCTGGCTCCTTAAACCAACTGTGCCGCAGACAGATGTAGCCCAAGGAGTCTAATAATCACACTGGCCTTTGAGTACACATCAAATTTATGAGCACTGCAATATTTTAGGAAAGGCACTTTTTTGAAGGAGGAATGGTCTGCAAAGCAATTAGAATGAAAAAGAGCTCAGGCTGCCTTTGGCCCAGTAGGACTTTAATCTGTCAGCTTAGTAAATTTATACTGCTGCAGAAGGCTGTGTACAGGTCTGGGACAGGCACTTTCTGCTTCCATTTTCTTATATTATTTGTAAGCAATTTGTGCTAATACAAGGCTGCAAATGCCTTCACGTAGTAAAAAGCTGTCACCCGCTCAAAAGAGCACCACAAAACAAATTGCAATGTTTATCAGAGATCCCTAGCTGCAATTTTACAGACCAGCGTAAGATTTGTTAAAAGAAAAAAACTGCATTTTTCTATGTTTAACACTTTGATATCATGTGAATTTCATTCACATGTGAGATCTCTGAAATTTTACCCAAGCTCTGTATATTCTGTGTGCTTTGAATCTACAGTAGAAAGAAAAGATTTAAAATAGGTGGTTATTTGTAAAATCTGCCATCCTGACAGAGGACCCGCACGGCTAATGATAACCTTAGTGATTGAGGCCACAGATGTGGCCAATTATTAATTAAAAGCAAAACAAAAGTTGGAGAGAAAATGAAAGAAAATGAAATGCATGTACTGTAGTCTATTGAGTAAATGATGCACAATATGTACCAGTCTCAATATTTGCTACACTGAACTATTTTAAATATTTAAAAAAATTGTGTGTGTTTTTTTTGTCATGTTGTCCTCAGTGATCAAAAGGTCTTACATACTACAAAAATGGTACCATTAAAAACTATAGTTTGTTACGCAAAAAACTCTCATACAGTACTGTAGACTGAAATATAAAAAATTGCTGTGGCTGAAGGTTTTTCTTTTTTAAAAAGTACGTAGTAAAACAAAACAAACTTTTCAAGTTTGGTATCGCCGCATTCATATTGAGCCATAGAATAAGGACGTCAGATCATTTTTAGTGCACAGTGAACACTGTGATGTCAAAACCCCAAAAACTTTGGCAGAATTCTATTTTTTTCAATTTTGCCACACAAAGATTTTTTTTCCTGTTTTCTAATACAAGAGAAAAAAAGTAAAAAAATGCATTTTGACCCGTAAAAAATAAGCCCTTATATAGCTATTGGAACATGGAGAAGAAAAATCCAAAATGTTAAAATGAAAATAGGCCCGTCTTTAAGGGGTTAACTATTATATTTACCTGTGACAGTGGCAAGTACAGTTTTTTTCACCACAAAAAATAGTAAGGTCTCCCTGACCCAATTAACAGGCTGATTAGCTATTATATTTCCCTGTGACCGTGGCAAGTGCAGTTTTTTTACCACAAAAAATAGGTAGGTCTCACCGACCCAATTAACAGGCTGATTAGCTATTATATTTCTCTGTGATGGTGGCAAGTAAAGTTTTTTCAGCACAAAAAATAGGTAGGCTGATTATTATAGTGTATAACCCTGTGACGATGGCAAGTACAGTTTTTTTTGAACAAAAAAAAAAAAAGCTAGGTCTCACCGACCCAATTAACAGGCTGATTAACTATTATATTTCCTTGTAACGGTGGCAAGTAGAGTTTTTTTGAACAAAAAAAAATAGGTAGGTCTCACCAACCCAATTAACAGGCTGATTAACTATTATATTTCCCTGTGACCGTGGCAAGTAGAGTTTATTCAACAAAAAAAATAGGTAGGTCTCACCGACCCAATTAACAGACTGATAATCTCACCTCAGGTGGCAGTTTGCAGTATTTTTGAGGGGGTGGCATCCACACAGTAGTTTAAAAACACTGCCATATGCCGTCTCCTCTGTGCCTGCTACCTGCCTCCAGCTCCACAAGCAGCAGGGCAGGCTTCTTAGTTCCTGCTCACTTCCCTCCTCCACAGCGCTGACCCTATCAGCTGGGTTGACCCGTGATCCCATCAGCAGTCAGTGTTGTTCAGGAGGAGGGCAGAGAACAGGAACTAGCTGGTTCCTGTCAATCCTTCAGCACCGCTCTTCCTGTAATTTAGTGAACAGCGGCTCCTGTATATGGACTCCTCCTCTCCTGCCCCCTGTTCCAGAGCAAGTGGGGCTGCAATCCTCTTGACTAAGGGAGGCAGCCAGTTCTTCTGCTCACAACAGAGGCCCTGTCCATGAGTCTGCTCAGGTACAGTGTGAAACAGTGTGAAATGGCTGCTGGCTGTAATTAGTAACTGTGCCCCCATCCCCCATTGTCCAGTCCTCTCAACATAGCCAGTGGCTGACACAAGATTGTGGTTTGATAAGACCCACCCCCATGTGTCCTCACTCCTGTTCACACAGGCTGACACAGAGCCTTCAGCTTCCTCCCTCCCCTAGTTCTGCATCTCACTGCTAGTAGTCGGGCAGATGTTTATGCAACACACATAAATACACCATATACATGGTACAAATACATACATACCATCACACCATATATACACTGCACACAGATACCACCCAACTTTGAAAAAGCCTAAGGATATAAACTATCAGCAGCATGCTGATATGGAATCACTCATCTTCCAGAGCACTGGATCGGGATTCAGTCGGTAACACGGTTCTCCTATCTGGCTTTAATTTTCACAACTGGATGTGGAGAACCGGAGGGAACCGGCTGAATCCCATGCCTAGGAGCGCCTCATGCACTGGTATATATTTATGTGTGCAGTATAATCACTGCTGGTATATATTTATGCGAGCGGTATATCCACTGCTGGTATATATTTATGTGTGTGGTATATCCACTGCTGGTATATATTTATATGTGTGGTATATACACTGCTGGTATATATTTATATGTGCAGTATAAACACTGCTGTTATATATTTATGTGTGCGGTATATCCACTGCTGGTATATATTTATGTGTGCGGTATATCCACTGCTGGTATATATTTATGTGTGTGGTATATCCACTGCTGGTATATATTTATGTGTGCAGTATAATCACTGATGGTATGTATTTATATGTGCGGTATATCCACCGCTGGTATATATTTATGTGTGGTAAATCCACTGCTGGTATATAGTCATGTGTGGTATATTCACTGCTGGTATATATTTACGTGTGTGGTATATTCACTGCTGGTATATATTTGTGTGTGGTATATTCACTGCTGGCATATATTTATGTGTGCAATATATTCACTGCTGGCATACATTTATGTGTGCAGTATATTCTTTGCAGTATGTATACCTGTGCAGTACATATTCAGTGGGCAACTTGGCTTTCATACTATTTTTTTAATGTGGGGGGGGGTGCAATTTCCATTTTTTGCCTCAGGTAGCAGAAGACCAGGAATCGCCTTGACCATCATGGAGCAGTATTATTTAAATTTTATATATTGTTATTATTTTTAGTGTTGATCTTGGTATACTAGGGGTGCTAGAATTGGAATGCCCCAGGTCTTGGCAACATGCGCTTACACCACTGGTGTGTGTGACCAATGACCAGTGCCACTGACCTCATCCACCTTCTTTAAAATTTCCTAGTGCCAGACTGTCTTTTGCTTTGATGTCAGAGAATCCTCCTGATACTAGTTCAGGCTCATATAATCCTTATCGGTCGGCACTACAGTTCTTTTGGCGTCGGGTGCATGTGTCCGGGGGATGGCGCCCGCATATGACATTAATAGAGGAGAGGACCAGCACTCGTAATTGTATTTCTTTCTTTTATTTGTCACTAACTGTGACGCGTTTCAGCACTATACGTGCTTTCATCAGTTTGATCACACTGTCTGATGAAAGCACGTATAGCGCTGAAACGCGTTACAGTTAGTGACAAATAAAAGCAAGCAAAGAAATACAATTATGATTGCCGGTCCTCTCCTCTATTAATACTAGTTCAGGCTTAGACGTCTTCTGTCCCAAATCCAGCCTATGCTTGCTCACTGACTCACTGTTTGCCTAGCTCAACCTACTTGCTTCATCTGCTCCCCCAGGCCTGCCAATCCTGGTGGATATATGCTGTCTGCTGGTCACAATAGTGCATCTGTGTCTGTGAAGTGCCACTGATATGGGACAACACCTATTACAGCTACCACAACTGCTTACACAAGGATGCTGACTAGGAAGAGATGTTCTTAGGATTAGAGCAATGGAAGAAAGTCAAAGGAGCTGCCAGTAAGTAGAGCTGTCCTCAAACTTGCCTCTTATGACCCCATTGTCCTACTGTATTTGTTTGCAAATATTCCCATGCATTATATTTAAGCTCCTTTCACTCCTTAAAGTTATCCCATGATCACTTTTATTTGTAATAAAGTATGACAATGTTATTTTCATAGTTAAAGATCTTAAATCCAGATGGGCCTCATGCAGAAACTAGTTCAAAAATCACCTGCTAGAGCACAGGCGCAGGGATGATGCCCTCAGATGTTCAAATTTTTTAAACACATACAGTAATGTAAACCTGTCCATGAATATTTCCTTTAAAAAAATAAAAATAAAATAAATAAATGTATATATATATATATATATATATATATATATATACATATTCTTCGATAGGGTGGTGCGGTAGGTGGCTTTAAACTTCCATTATGGTAGCAAAAAAGGCCCCTTTGGTGCGTAACTTAGTGCCAGTGTACTGCAGTGGATAGGAAGTGGATGGTTGCAGCCACCTGCTGGAGAGTAGCTACAAGCAGGCTGGGAGTGGTATTTGTGACATTGATAGGAGTAGTAGAAGTTGACAGTATGTGTCTGCACTGCTATGCTCATTTGTGGACATTTGCCCCTGTTTCCCCTATGCAAAGTCATCAACTCCTTTCTTTATTTCACTTAACCTACACTGACATATACTGTTTAATACGGTGTAGCTGCATTTTATTTGTTTGTTGTGATATAGTATATCCTGTTCATTTACTCTGTATTTGCACAGCACTGTGGAAAGGGTTTAATGACTACCGATAGACTTTTGGGACTTTCTAGCTAATAATGAGAACCTAGTAATTTTCTATAGTTACCATAAGATTTAAAGAAGAGTGTTTTGGAGGGAAAAACAGACTTGTTTACCATCAAAACCAGACAGATTGACCTTTTAAATGACTGGTTTAACTATGTTATTATGTCTGACTTGTTTTTGTCTGTACAAACTGCTTTGTCATTCCCATTAGGTATCATTGAAGTTCTAATGCAAGTCTATGAAAGACGGGAAGTTGTAACATTGTATTTGTTTGGTTGTGTTTCTCCACTCTACCCCTCCTGCTAGAAGGTTCTAGTTCAGCCAGAAGCTGTATATAAGGAGAGCGGTCAGAGACCCTAGTGTTCTGCAGTTAGGGATCAGTGCTTAGAAGAAGAGGCTCATGCCAGACTGCATGGGTAACAAGAGAAAGATGTTGAGATGAGAATGGTTAGCCGCAGACCATGGGTCACCAGCCCTGTGGCCAAGGAGCCAGACCGACTACTTAGCCATAGAACATGGGCCTCCCACCTTTAGCCAGGGTACCAGAGAGGGACAGCTAGCTCAGGCCTTTCCTCAGCATGAACCCTTCTACTGTCTGGGAGGAGACTGCAGAATCCAGCTCAGTGCCTTGCTTGTATTGTTTTGTACTTGGTTAAACTGGTTAACTGCAGACCAAGACTCTCTGGACTTATTTCCCATTGGGGTGCACCACGCCTTACCATCTCTTTTGGAAAGCAGCAATACATGGCGACACCTTGACAGGGTCTGGGAAACTTAGCTTAGCATTGGGGCTACCACAAATCTGGGCACTGCAGATGCTTACTCCACAACTGCTGACAGTTAACTCTATACACTGTAAAAAGCTCCTGACACAGAAGGAACAGGGCCAGCCTCCTCCCACTGAGCAGGGCAGAATAACTAAACAGTGCTAACATATTCTGCTCTTTGAATCACTTTAGGCATATAACAGTGCATTACCTTTATTAGCATATTGGCATATTGACCCTGTTGCAGTCAGAAACACCATTTTCGGCCCAATACAATTATGAGATCATCACCACAGATCACAGTCAAGGAATAAAGATAACACTGTTATGATAACATCACAATACAACATAGTCAAGGTAGTAAAGAAATAAAGGAAAATATTATGACATCATCACAATAGAGCATAGTTAAAGAATAACAAAAAAAAATGTGCAACTTTGCTGAAAACAGAACTTCCTAGTCACAGTGATACAACCTGCATGATTGTAACTTGTTTCTTAGAAATGTCTCAGTAACAGATTCTCTTTAAAGGTGTTGCATGAGATATATAAACCCAGCAGGAAACCTCAGATTTATAAATCAGAAATGGTATACCTTCTTGAACCCCCTGCAATTCTCATGCTGCTGCTCCTTCTTCCCTGATGGCTTTTGTTGTCCTAACTTAATGTGACCACTGCAGAAAATCGTTTGGCTCAGCGGTCTCATGTCCGTACAGTGAAAATTGAAGCATGTACTTTTTTGGTCCAATTTTCCTGCATATTGTTGCTGAGGGCATTGTTACAGATTTTGCTTTGTGGCCCAAGAGCTTCAAATTCAGCCTTTGTCAATTTAAAAATAAAGATAATGACGATTGTAACATTCTCACAATAAATGACATCCACGGCATAAAAACAATAGTTCAGTGACATCAGCATATCATAACATAACTTAGAAATAAAGAGATAGAGGCAGATTTAGCAAGAATGGTGTTTTGGACACCAATTTCAATAAAAGGTCAAGTGAAGTATGATTCACCTCTTAATTTCTCACAACTGTGTCTATGCGCCAAATTGACATCTACTTCAGCTATGGCAGAAGTAGATTTCAGACATAATATACTGTATGTTACTTTAATGGTGTAAATTATGGCAAATATGTTGGGCCAAGTAGACAGGATCCTTTTCCTCTAAACCCCAACCACTTTTTAGAAAAATGGTGCGAGTGATTTCCAACAAGTCTCTCGTTTCTTTGTGCAGAAAGCAACATGCAAAAAAAAGTACAGACTACATAAAATCCTCATAAAAACTATTGTGTAAGATTAACAATACAGCACACTGCCTAGTTATAAAGTGAAAAATAGTGTGACAGTGTTAGAATATTACAAAAGTTACAAGTGAAGACATGACCTATTATGACATTTTTACATGGGATTCGCATCCTCCCCTATCCCTTGGTTGAACTTGATGGACTTAGGTCTTTTTTCAACCATATTAACTATGTAACTATGTAACAGTAATAACATAAAATATAACCACAGAATAAAGACAAACACTATTATGGCATCATTACAACAGAACACAGTCAAGAAATTAGGAAAAACACGATTATGACATCATCATAACAAAACACAGTCAAGGAATAAAGAAATAATAAGACATCATCACAATAGAACATAGTCAAGGAATAAAGGCAAATGCTTTTATGACATCATCACAAAAGAACACAGTCCGGAAATATAGGCAAACCCTATTTTGACATCATCACAATAGAACATAGTCCAGAAATAAAGGCAAACCCTATTATGACATGATCACAACAGAACATAGTCCGGAAACAAAGGCAAACCCTATTATGATATAATCACAATTGGAAACAGTCTAGAAATAAAGGCAAACCCTATTATGTCATAATCACAATAGAAGATCGCCCAGGAATAAAGGCAAAACCTATTATTACATCATTAAAATATAACACAGTCAAGGAATAAAAAATACACTCTTATAGCATAATAAGAATAGAACATAGTCAAGGAATAAAGAATACACTATTATAGCATAATAACAATAGAACATAGTCAAGGAATTAATGACACCCAAAAATGTAAAGCAATCTGAAATCACCATTTATAGAGCAGGAGAAGCCGAGCTGATTGAGCTATATTTTTGTAGGAAAAGATTCAGTAAAACTTGTAATTTATACATTTATACATCTGCTTTTTCCACCTCCTGTGAACACCTATCAGTAGAGGGGAAGGAGTTATCAGTGACTGACAATCTCTGATAACTCCTCCGTACCTGTACCGATAGGTATTCACGGGAAGTGGAAAAAGCAGAGATATAAATGTATAAATTACAGATTTTACTGAATCTTTTCCCACAAAATGATATATCAACCTGCTCAGCTACTCCTGCTCTATAACATGGCGTAGCTCAGTCTAAAAGACTACCCTCAATATATACTATAAGAAAATTTAGACTAGCAATTCATGTTTACAAGTGCATATCCATAAAGCAAGCATACAGAAATAATAAAATATTGCAGCACAACATATTACATACAAACAACAGAACTAAGGTATGGGGATCATTCTAAATTAAAGTGGTATTATACCTAGTAGAAATGAAAAAATAGAAGCTCTGTCGGGCCCATCTACCAGGCGTCAAGGTGGCTTCCACAGACGGGTACCTAACACTAACAGAGTGCCTCTCTTGGACTTACCTAAGCCTACAATATTCAGGGCGGTGTAGGAACCAGCTACATTTATACTCTGCTCAGAAGCCCCAGACGGGTACCTAACACTAACACCTTGACGCCTGGTAGATGGGCCCGACACACGTTTGATCAAAAATGCGCTCAAAGAGCTTCTATTTTTTCATTTCTAGTAGGTATAATACCACTTTAATTTAGAATTTAGAATGATCCCCATATTTTTTTTGTTTTTTTTACAGTATTCAACTGACAGGATAGATCATGTGTTATTTTTATAGATCAGATTGTTATGGCTGCGATGATACCAACTATGTCTATTTTTATTTTTGACTGTTTCAGTTTTACATAATAAAGTATTTTTGAAAAAAATCATGTTCTTATGTGTCCATTTTCTGAACGCCACATTTTTTAAAATTTTTCTGAAAATTGTCTATGTTTTTATTGGTACTATTTTTGGTACATATGATTTTTTGATTGTGCAATATTACACTTTTTTGGGGCAAGATGACCAAAAAATGCCTTTTTTGTCAGTTTTTATTATTTTTTTACGATATTCACATGAGGGGGTAGATCATGTGATATTTTCATTGAGCAGGTTGACACCTAATATGTGTACTTTTTAAAAATTTATTTCAGTTTTACACAATAAAACCTTTTTTGGTAAAAAAAAATCATATTTTTGTGTCTCCATTTTGTGAAAGGCATATTTTTTCATTTTTCTGTAGGGGCTCATTTTTTGTGGTATATAACAGTTTATGATCTTTCAATAGTACACACTTTTTTGGGCGCATATTTTATTTTCGCAGCATTTACCTGAAGGGGTAGATGAGATTTTTTTTATAGAGCCGGTCGTTGAGGACACAGTGATACCTAATATCTTTATTTTTTTTATTTCTGATAAGTCTTACACAGTAAAAGAATTTTTGAAAAGAAAAAATCTTGTTTTTGTGTTGCCATTTTCTGAAAGCCATATTTTTATTTTTTAGGCGATTGCCTGTAGGAGCTCATTTTTTGTGGAGTGAGGTGACAGTTTGGTATAATTTTGGGGTACATACGACTTTTTCATCATCACTTTCTGCGAGGAAAGGTGACCCAAATTTTTACCAGTGTTCACCTGACAGGGTGAATCATGTGATATTGTTGTAGAGCCGGTCATTACAGACTTAATACTTAATATGTCTGTTTATCTCTTTTTTTCTATTTATTTTTTTTACAATTTAATATGTCTTTATTATGGGAAAGAGACTTTTTTAACTTGAAACTTTTTTATTTATAGCGCAAGGGCCAATGGGGAAGGTGCCCATACCCTGCGCAAACACCGTGCATGCCGCAGTGCCGACAGAGACATACAAGTGGTTAATTCACCGGCATCGATGCATTCACCAATGCTGGAGTATACAGCAGGGGCTCGGCTGTCAAGAACAGCCGTACCCGACTGCTGATCAAGCAGGCACAGCTTCTGCACCTGCTCAATCAGAGCGCCATACCAGCTTTGGAACTTAAAGGGGTATTCCCACCTCACAAATGTAGTTTGTATAGTTAGATATAGCCATACAAATATTATTACTAATAGAATGTATTTATATAAAATGTACGGTTTAGAAGATTTTCCTATTTGTATATCCATTGTCCCACACACATCAGTCAGGCCGTTGCCCCTGGTTACGACCACCACAGCCATGTAGTAGTGGTGGCCGGCTTATTCTTGTTCAAACCCGCTCTGAGGTAACTGCTATATTGTGAACGCACATTGCATGAGCATGCGCAGACACATCTTAGGGTACTTTCACATCTGGTCAGGATCCGTCCAAAACGCAGACTTTATAAACGGATCCTGCTCCATAGAGATGAATTGATCTTGGAACAGGATCCGTTTCTCTGCGTTTTGGAAGCGCAGACAAAAATACTACAACCCTAAGATGTGTCTCCGCATGCTCATGTAATGTGCGTTCACAATACAGCAGTTACCTCAGAGCGGGTTTGAACAAGAATAAGCCAGCCACCACTACTACATGGCTGTGGTGGTCGTAACTAGGGGCCTGACTGATGTGTGTGGGACAATGGATAGTAGTGAATTTTTGTGTACCTGCACAATCTGACCATGGCAGCAGATTGGATAGAGTGAGTCTGTGCAGGTACACCCCCCCAATTTGTTACCTCCCCTCTGTACCCTTACTGAAGGCTAATAGCAATTCATTAATAACTTCTAGTAGAGATAATAAAGGAATGCCACAACACACAGCCATAAGAATAGATGTTCCAGAATTGTTACTACATGGGGAATGCATGAATATATTAACTAGAGATGAGCGAATCGAAGCTGACAAAGTGGAATTCGTTACGAATTTCATGGAAAATTCGATTCGCAACTAATGCAAATTTCCAGGCGATTCGTAGTAACGAATCTTTTTTTTTTTTTCCTAAAATGGCCGCAAGCACATGGCATGACATGGGGGAAGGATCTCTGGGACAAAGAAGTAACCCACAATGAGATCACATGCAGACATGTAGCCAATCAGCAGCAAGCCAGGTCCTGTGATGTCACAGCCCTATAAATAGCTCTGCAGAGCTGGAAAGCGCCATTTGCTATTCATGTTAGACTAGAGGAGAGATAGGGCAAGCGATAGGAAAACGTTTCAAAATACAAGAAAAGAGATCAGGGATAGATGACCTGAATTGCAGGGATAGGAGAGGGACGATTTGTGGATAGAAAATCAGGCAGTGAATCGCTATCCATATACACTGCAGCAGCAGTGCCTCTTGTACAGCACTGCACTGTCTTCTGAAGGCAGTTTTGGGGTGCTTCATGCAAAGAAGCACCATTAGTGTCACTTTTTTGCAGTTCAGTGCAGTGAAAGAGGGTCAGAGCCTTGTTTAGGGGTACATAAAAAAATATATAAAAAAATAGTGAATCTCAGTTTGTGGGGTTATTAGTTTTAAATAAGTATTTTAGGCCTCATTCGCCATCCAAGCAGAAAAGTGTGACATTGTTGTAAGGTAGTCAGTGAATATCATTTAAAAAAATATATATATATATCTCAGTTTGTGGGGTGGTTAGTTTCAAATAAGTATTTTAGGCCTCATTCGCCATCCAAGCAGAAAAGCGTGATATTGGTGTAAGGTAGTCAGTGAATATCATTAAAAAAAAATTGTGAATCTGAGTTTGTGGGGTTGTCAGTGTTACTTTTAAATAAGTATTTTAGGCCTCATTTGCCATCTAAGCAGAAAAGCGTGATATTGCTGTAAGGTAGTCAGTGAATATCATTAAAAAAAAAGTAGTGAATCTGAGTTTGTGGTGTTGTCACTGTTACTTTTAAACAAGTATTTTAGGCCTTATTCGCCATCCAAGCAGAACAGCGTGACATTGTTGTAAGGTAGTCATTGAATATCATTTAAAAAAAATAGTGAATCTGAGTTTGTGGGGTTGTCAGTGTTAATTTCAAATCAGTATTTTAGGCCTCATTTGCCATCCAAGCAGAAAAGCGTGATATTGCTGTAAGGTAGTCAGTGAATATCATTAAAAAATATATATATCTCAGTTTGTTGGGTGTTTAGTTTCAAATAAGTATTTTAGGCCTCATTCGTCATCCAAGCAGAAAAGCGTGATATTGCAGTAAGGTAGTCAGTGAATATCATTTAAAAAATATATATATATATCTCAGTTCATGGGGTGTTTATTTCAAATAAGTATTTTAGGCCTCATTCGCCATCGAAGCAAAGAAGCATGACATTGCTGTAAGGTAGTCAGTGAATATCATTTAAAAAAAATAGTGAATCTGAATTTGTGGGGTTGTCAGTGTTACTTTTAAATAAGTATTTTAGGCCTCATCCGCCATCCAAGCAGAAAAGCGTGACATTGTTGTAAGGTAGTCAGTGAATATCATTTAAAAAAAAATATATATATATATATCTCAGTTCGTGGGGTGTTTATTTCAAATAAGTATTTTAGGCCTCATTCGCCATCGAAGCAAAGAAGCATGACATTGCTGTAAGGTAGTCAGTGAATATCATTTAAAAAAAAATAGTGAATCTGAGTTTGTGGGGTTGTCAGTATTACTTTTAAATAAGTATTTTAGGCCTCATTCGCCATCCAAGCAGAAAAGCGTGACATTGTTGTAAGGTAGTCAGTGAATATCCTTTAAAAAAAATAGTGAATCTGAGTTTGTGGGGTTGTCAGTGTTAATTTTAAATAAGTACTTTAGGCCTCATTCGCCATCCAAGCAGAAAAGCGTGATATTGCTGTAAGGTAGACAGTTAATATCATTTAAAAAAAAAAAAAAAAAATCTCAGTTTGAGGGTTTTTAATTTCAAATAAATATTTTAGGCCTCATTCGCCATCCAAGCAGAAAAGCGTGATATTGCTGTAAGGTAGTCAGTGAATATCATTAAAAAATATATATATATATATATATATATATATATAATATATATATATATATATATATATATATGGCCTCATTCACCATCCAATCAGAAAAGCGTGACATTGCTGTAAGGTAGTCAGTGAATATCATTAAAAAAAAAAAGTGAATCTGAGTTTGTGGGGTTGTCAGTGTTACTTTTAAATAAGTATTTGTGGCCTCATTTGCCATAGAAAAAGAAAATTGTCATATAGTGTGTAGTTCTGTGCAGTAACCCATTGTACTGCAGTTCAGCAACCCATTGTTAACCCACTCTGTGGGTGACGGTATTTCTCAAATAAATAGTTAGGTCGTTGTGCGAGGCAGTGAGCAGTCCGGACTCTGAAATATATATATATTTCAGTTTGTGGGTTGTTTAGTTTCAAATCAGTATTTTAGGCCTCATTCGCCATCCAAGTAGACAAGCGTGATACTGCTGTAAGGTAGTAACATAGTAACATAGTTTATAAGGCCAAAAAAAGACATCTGTCCATCCAGTTCGGCCTGTTTTCCTATAAGTTGATCCAGAGGAAGGCAAAAAACCCCTGTGAGGTAGAAGTCAGTTTTCCCCACTTTAGGGAAAAAAATTCCTTCCCGACTCCAATCAGACAATCAGAATTACTCCCTGGATCAACGACCCCTCTCTAGTAACTATAACCTGTAATATTATTACCCTCCAAAATACATCTAGGCCTCTCTTGAACTCTTTTAGCGAACTTACCATCATCACCTCCTCAAGCAGAGAGTTCCATAGTCTCACTGCTCTTACCGTAAAGAATCCTCTTCTATGTTTGTGTACAAACCTTCTTTCCTCTAGACGCAGAGGATGGCCCCTCGTCACAGTCACAGTCCTGGGGATAAATAGATCATGGGAGAGATCTCTGTACTGACCTCTGATATATTTATACATAGTTATTAGATCTCCCCTCAGTCTTTTTTCTAAAGTGAATAACCCTAATTTTGACAATCTTTCTGGGTACTGTAGTCCAACCATTCCAGTTATTACTTTAGTTGCCCTCTTCTGAACCCTCTCCAGCTCTGCTATGTCTGCCTTGTTCACAGGAGCCCAGAACTGTACACAGTACTCCATGTGTGGTCTGACTAGTGATTTGTAAAGTGGCAGGACTATGTTCTCATCACGGGCATCTATGCCTTTTTTGATGCAACCCATTATCTTATTGGCCTTGGCAGCAGCTGTCTGACACTGGTTTCTGCAGCTTAGTTTGCTGTTCCCTAAAATTCCTAGGTCCTTTTCCATGTCAGAGTTACCCAATATTTTACCATTTAGTATGTACTGGTGACATGCATTATTCCTTCCCATATGCATAACTTTACATAAACCTCATCTGCCACTTCTCTGCCCAAGCCTCCAGTCTATCCAGATCCATCTGTAGCAGTGTCATCTGCAAAAATTGATATTTGTGGTACCCCGTAGTCAGTGAATATCATTTAAATATATATATAATATATATATATATATATATATATATATATATATATATATATATCTCAGTTTGTGGGGTGTTTAGTTTCAAATAAGTATTTTAGGCCTCATTCGCCATCCAAGCAGAAAAGTGTGATATTGCTGTAAGGTAGTCAGTAAATATCATTAAAGAAAATATATATATATCTCAGTTTATGGGGTGTTTAGTTTCAAATCAGTATTTTAGGCCTCATTCGCCATCCAAGCAGAAAAACGTGATATTGCTGTAAGGTAGTCAGTGAATATCATTTAAAAAAATATATATATCTCAGTTTGTGGGGTGTTTAGTTTCAAATAAATATTTTAGGCCTCATTCGCCATCCAAGCAGAAAAGCGTGATATTGCTGTAAGGTAGTCAGTAAATATCATTAAAAAATAGTGATTCTTAGTTTGTGGGGTTGTCAGTGTTCATTTTAAATAAGTATTTTAGGCCTCATTCGCCATCCAAGCAGAAAAGCGTGATATTGTTGTAAGGAAGTCAGTGAATATCATTTAAAAATATATATAAAATATATATATATATATATATATATATATATATATCAGTTTGTGGGGTGGTTAGTTTCAAATAAGTATTTTAGGCCTCATTCGCCATCCAAGCAAAAAAGCATGACATTGCTGTAAGGTAGTCAGTGAATATCATAAAAAAAAATAGTGAATCTGAGTTTGTGGGGTTGTCAGTGTTACTTTTAAATAAGTATTTTAGGCCTCATTCACCATCGAAGCAGAAAAGCGTGATATTGCTGTAAGGTAGTCAGTGAATATCATTTAAAAAAATAGTGAATCTGAGTTTGTGGGTGTCAAGATCAGTGGATGTGGATCCACTGTGTCACGAGAATGTCTTCCCCTAAGGGCGTTGTCTAAGTGTACCTCCTGTTCTTCACAGTACCCCTGATGGTGGGGATAGGCTTTCCCGAGGAGGTACACCAGGTCGCTACCTCTTGGGGTGAGACAATACTTGTGACAGCTGGCCAGACGGACAGAGTACTAAGGTGCAAAACACCAGAGAGACAGATACGCAGGACAGACACACACCAAGGAAGGAGATGTGGAAGGATGACTGGAGTCAGCAATGCACTGGAAGCAGACCGGAGAGGATCAGCCAGGGGCGGGCATCAGGAACAAGAACCACGAACAGGAGCCAGGAACGGAAGCCAGGTACTGGATAGTAGTGTTCAAACAACAGCAGGACTAGGGCAATGTTCGCACTGCAGCAGGACTGGGGTGGTGTTCACACTTCAGCAGGCCAAGACAGTGTTCACTCTATAGCAGGACTAGAGCAGGGTTCACACTACAGCAGGACTAAGGCAATACGGGAACCTTCGTAAGTCAGGATGACTTATAACGCTCAGGCAAGGAGTAAGTGTCCAAGGAGGACTTATATAGTTACAGACAGGAGGAAAAGGGAGGAACCAATTAAGGAGCTGACCTAATAAAATGCAGCACCTGGAGCCCAGGGCAAAAGAGAACAAGACTTCACACTGACCAAGCAACAAACATCACGGCAGCAAAGAGCGAGAACGCCGGCCGCAGCGGTAAGTACGCGTGCGCCGCCTGGGACCCCCGGGAGGCGTTACAGTGGGGTTGTCAGTGTTACTTTTAAATAAGAAAAAGCTGTTGTTGTAAGGTAGTAATTGAATATCATTAAAAAAACTAGTGATTCTGAGTTTGTGGGGTTGTCGGTGTTAATTTCAAATCAGTATTTTAGGCCTCATTCGCCATCCAAGCAGACAAGCGTGATATTGCTGTAAGGTAGTCAGTGAATATAATTTAAAATATATATATATCTCAGTTTGTGGGGTGGTTAGTTTCAAATAAGTATTTTAGGCCTCATTCGCCATCCAAGCAGAAAAGCGTGATATTGCTGTAAGGTAGTCAGTAAATATCATTTTAAAAAATATATATATATTTCAGTTTGTGGGGTGTTTAGTTTCAAATCAGTATTTTAGGCCTCATTCGCCATCCAAGCAGAAAAGCGTGACATTGCTGTAAGGTAGTCATTGAATATAATTAAAAAAAACTAGTGAATCTGAGTTTGTGGGGTTGTCAGTGTTAATTTTAAATACGTATTTTAGGCCTCATTCGCCATCCAAGCAGAAAAGCGTGATATTGCTGTAAGGTAGTCAGTGAATATCATTAAAAAAAAAAATATATAAATATCTCAGTTTGTGGGGTGGTTAGTTTCAAATAAGTATTTTAGGCCTCATTCGCCATCCAATCAGAAAAGCGTGACATTGCTGTAAGGTAGTCAGTGAATATCATTAAAAAAAATAGTGAATCTGAGTTTGTGGGGTTGTCAGTGTTACTTTTAAATAAGTATTTGTGGCCTCATTTGCCATAGAAAAAGAAAATTATCATATAGTGTGTAGTTCTGTGCAGTAACCCATTGTACTGCAGTTCAGCAATCCATTGTTAACCCACTCTGTGGGTGATGGTATTTCTCAAATAAATAGTTAGGTCGTTGTGTGAGGCAGTGAGCAAAGTAAATTTTTTTGGTGGATTTTTAATTTCCTTTTATTTTAAATTTGTAATCAATCAGTATGTCAGACAGAGCAGTGACAGGCCCTTCACAGGGGAGGGGCAGTGGCACAAATGTTTCTGGAATAGGCACAGGTCGCAGCAGAGGAAGGGGACGTGGCATTAGGGGTCACTTGGCGAGGCCAGAGCTACCGGTGTCATCTAGCGGTCGTGTGTTGACCACAAACCCAGCGGTTCTTGGATGGTTGACTCGGTCATCCACTTCCTCCCAGATGACATCAGACACCCCAAGCCAAGAGTTGGTGGGTTCGTTAGATACAACCCTTAGTTGGCATGGGCCTGGAGCACCTCCACTGCCCTAACCTGTCCTCAACCTGCCTTTGTCCTTTTCGGTTCCCTCAGCCAGAGAAGTACTATATGCTGTGGGCTCTGAGCCACTATACAGCGAGGACGAACTACTTGAGGACGGTCAGCAGCTACTGGGAAGCCAAGAGGTGGGGCAGAAATCCGCTCCTTCCAGTAGGCGGTCAAGTACTGATGAGGAGAGTGTAGTGGGAGGTGATGTTGAGAGCGGTCAGGATTTGTACACAGAGACAGTTGAGGAGGACATTAGCGATGTGCAAACTGTAGTTGATGATGATGTAGCCGATCGCACTTGGGAGCCGGGTGAAGCAAGGGCTTCATCATCCTTATCGTCTTCTGCAGACGAGACTGACAGATTGAGCGTGAGGCAGCTGTGCAGCCAGCAAGTCAGTAGTGTGGGTGGGAGTCAGCGTAGTGGCAGCAGTGCGAGGTCGGGAGCCAAACGGGCACGGGGTAGATCGCACTCTTCGCAGGTGCTTTCCGGCCTTGAAAAGAGCGGTGCAGCGGCTCACCCAGGCAGCGGTACTACTCCGTCAGTGTGGAGTGTTGGTGGTAAAATCGGCTACTCGGCGGTGTGGAAGTTTTTTGTTAAGACGCCTGAGGAGGTGAACATGGCTATATGTAGAATCTGTGGTCAGAAAGTGAAGTGTGGCCAGGGTGCTAATGTTGGCACCACGGGCCTGCGCCAACATATGCAGCGTCACCACAAAGTGGCCTGGGAGAACCGTAGCTCAGATGTGGTGGTCCAGCCGGCAGCAACAACAGCAGCATCACCCAGTGGCTCGCAGCCCACTTCAGGCAGTCAAGGCTCCAGCACCTCTGCCGAAGAGAGCTGTCTCTCATCATCTACCGCTCCAGATGCTCCTGCTTCTCCTCCTCTTATTCATCGCAACTCATTACGGCAGCAGACGTTCACCGAGGCGATTGAAAAGAGACAGAAGTACGCGTCCAGCCATCCTACAGTGCAGAAGCTGAACGTGCTCCTGTCCAAGTTGCTCGTGCTGCAGTCCCTCCCTTTTCAACTGGTGGACTCTGCACCATTCACAGAAATGATGGCTTGTTGCTTGTGCCGAGCCGAGGTGAAGAGTGCCAAGCCGTCATTTCTTTGTCAAAAA
>ONZH01015824.1:0-20625 GCA_900303285.1 Rhinella marina
TGCTTATTTCAACCCTGATCTAACCAGTGGATACTGCAGTTCATGGCGCCAGAGATAAAGAAAAAACAGCTTACTACAATGTCTGTTGAGTTCAATACATGCATTGGATTGTGCCGCCCTGGAACATTTAGAACTCATGGAGCGATGTTTGGACACAATTTGAGACTGTAATTGCTGTACTTGGATGATGTGATTGTCTATCCAGACTACGAGAATTTACCACTTGGCAGAGGTGTTAGACTCTGGCCATTATGGATGAAAGTAACTTCAAATGCCTTACGAAGCCCGTGAAATTCTGGGACAATGGTGTGAGTGCGAAGGGTGTGAACCAGACCCGAAAGATAGTGCAGTACAAAGCTGGCCATCTCTAAGACAGTAAAGAAGTCAAGAGCTTTTTGGTTTGCAAGTTCTACGGAGATTTATCCTCACTTCGTCAAATTGCGGAGCTATCAGGAGCTTTTGAAGGGTCATCAAAAGGCTCTCAGATGCTAAGATACGGTAGAGGGAATGAAGAGAGAGAAGCCGCTTTCCATTGTTAAAAACTCACGAGCACTATCTGGGTACCTGATATAGCCTGCCATTCTTGCTATACTGACGCAATAGAAAGGTTTAGGAGCTTACTATCTCAGACACAAGCCAGAACTGAAAGAGTCATTGCCTATGCCAGTAGGTCTTTACGAGAACCAGAGCGGAATGACCAGAATTATAGCTCTTTCAAGCTGGAATTCTTAGCCTTGGTATGGGCTGTAACCGAGAAATCTAAGGATTATCTGTACTCCTTTAGCTACAATAATAATCCCTGGTCTTAAACACGCGTCTAGGAGCTCTAGAACAAAGATGGGCCTCTAGATTGGCAAACTTCAACTTCACCATCAAGTATCGAACCGGCAAAGCTAATGATAATGCTGAAGCCTTATCCAGACTACCTGCTCAAAAAGAACTAATTTGGAAAGATGAGCAATGGGAAGATGTGGAAATGCCCATATTCTACTCCTGATTTGCCAGGCAGGAAGCCCTGCACACTGGACACAAAGCCTCCAAAGCCACTAATTCTCCAAAGACCGGTGATTCCTCACTCAGGTGAGAAAGAGCTCTGGCTAAAGTACAAGCCGAGAGTAGAGTCATCGGAGAACTGTTGGATTACTTTTCCAGTGGGCGCATACCGGAGAGAATCCGGCAGCGGAGAGCTGATCCGGAGCTAGTTCGCCTCTGGCGACAACGGAAACTGCTCTTCCTACAAAGAGATCTGCTCCTCAGGAGAACACTTGATCCAGTCACCTGTGAGTGCCTCCATCAGATAGTGGTGCCTCGAAGAGATTGCTAGGTGGTAAAGGACATGTACCATAACAGGTCTGGTCATTTTGGGACCAAAGACAGAAGCCACCATCAGACGGCGTTTTACTGGACTGGCATGATGAGAAGTGAAGCCTGGTGCCAGGGATTGGTCCCACCTGTGATAGCCCGAGGAGAAAGGCATGACCAGGAGCACCCCTCATCCAATAGTGAGTAGGAGTCCTCTGGAAATTGTGGCTATCGACCACGTGAAACTGGAACCCAGCAGATCAGGATATACCTATGCAATGACAATCATCGACCACTACACCAAGTTCGTCGTGGCCGTACCTGTAAAGGACTTAACTGCTAAAACTACAGCAGCTGCCATGTGGAAAAGCTTCATTCTACCTTATGGGTCTCCAGAAAAATACTCACTGACCAAGGATCCGCATTTGAGTCTCAATTGTTCTATGAACTTTGTGCCTTTTACAACTGCAAAAAACTAAGGACCACTGCGTATCACCCGCAAGGAAATGGTCTGTGCGAAAAGATGAACCAGACATTAATCAATATGCTCAAGGCTATGCCACCTCATAAGAGGGCAGAGTGGCCGTTACTTCTACCTGAACTAGTGTACCTGTACAATAACACAATTCATTGCTCCACCGGGTACACCCCATACTATCTCATGTTTGGAAGACAGGGTCGTTTACCTGCCGACCACGCCCTCGATGTTCCCGTGCCGGACTCTGAACCACTCCTTCCTCAATCTGAGTGGGTAAAGGAGCATCAGAGATGTCTAGAAGATGCCAGAGAAATAGTGGAATCCAAAATAGAGAAGGCTCAGCAGAAACAAAAACAGGATTTTGATCTACATGCTCATGCTGAACCTTTACAACCAGGAGGCCAGGTCTGGCTCAAAAACAATCACCCAGTAAGCAAGCTGGATAGTCGCTGGGAACACGAGCCATATACAGTAGTTGTTGTTCCCTCATCGGAAGTCTATGAAATCCAGAGAGAGGGTAAAGGTATTCAGCGAGTACATCGCAACAGACTCAAGAAATGCCTCCAGGAACCTATTCAGGAGCAACCAGAAGTGGATGAGTCACCTAAGCTACCTTTATCTCTAGAAACCGAGCCGGAAACAGAATGGCCTTCCATTCTTGACCCCCTTCAGTGGTTTCTTCAACCTCAAATCCGTACCCTAATGCCAGTTTCGGAGACCACTGCACCTACAGGGCCAAGGCTGGTTACTGATCCTTCCTCACAAGTTCCGGACTCTACATCCGTCCCTGGAGACTTTGAACTGCCTCTGCGGAGATCCCAACGGAACACTAGAGGTCAGCTGCCTGTTCGTTATAGGGACTTTCAAGCTACAGCAGCGACCAAGACGAAGACTACCAGCCATTCCTATAGGAGACCTCAGATTATGAGGAATACAACCTGTTTGAGTTGTCTTCTACCTCATTTGGATTACAAATGACTTTTTCTTCAATTGTTCCAGTTTTGACAACGTTACAAGCCAGCACCCAAAGAATAGACTCAAAAGTATACCTGAGCTCTTTGTGATTTCTACTGTTACATTTTTGCACTAATGTTTTATATTTCAGCAGCATTCATAATTGTTTTGCCCATTTTATGGACTCTTTTTGAATACAACAATGTGAACTCATATGCACTTTTTGAATGGACTTGGAATTTTATATTGTTAGCCAGATAGTTAGCACCTTGCTTTATTGCTCATATGGACTGCCTCTGAGGACTCAAAAGTATTTCTGGTCCCACTTTACCTTGTGGTAGTTTAGAAAGAGTAGGTGTTTTAAGGTATTTGCATATGCCCTTAACCTTTTTCTCTCCACGGGAAGGGGAAGGAGCCAGTATGTCCTGTGCTTTGGTTCATGTGCTGTCGCTACACAGGGAGGACCAAGTGGTAGAGAGAGTCACAAGCAGATCTAACAACGTCAAGGGTAACCCCGCTGCAAAGAAAAATGTGAGTTAAGAGGGAGTAACCCTCATGGAACTATGAGAAAGCCAGTAATGATCACTTGGTGCAGACTTTTTGGTTTACTGGTTATACCGAGAGGGAAACTGTGATTGGACACCCTACTCACAAGGGCAGGAACCTATTGGTAGCTTTATGTCAGTCTTCCAGATACGTAATGTAGCACTTTAATTTCCCTTGGGTACCCTACGAGCACCTCCTAAGCACAAGCCGAGGATGGCTTGACTTTAAGTAAGTGGGAATGTAACACCCCAGAGTAGTGTTACAACTCTGCGTAACCAGCTTCCATCTGTGTGCTACTCTGGAAATGTAATTCTGTGCATTAATGTCATCACCAGCATTAATATGTATGATATTCAATGTTATGCAACTGTTTCCCATGTAATGTACCTGGTGTACCAGCAGGTGTCAGTAAATACTATGGCAGATTCAGATATAGTTTTACCAGAATGGTACGGTCCTTAGTCCATTGTGACCCCCTCTGCTGGAGAGAAGTTAAGTTCTTCCAACTTCCTGCAGTGAGGAGAAAATGACAGTTAAGACAGTTTTAGTCAGGGAGTTGTCCCCTATACCCTGATTGGGGAGGACATGTGTAGGACAGCAAAGCACCTTCAGCTCTGTTGTGCCCTAAAGACTGAGTAATATAGCCTGCAATAAGACACAACAATACTCTCAAGGGAAGCCAGACTTAAGAAGTAACCTCAGCTTAGAACATGAAGCCTGAAACCTGTATTCCCAAGCATCTGCCAAGTATGCATAAAGCTGCACTTGCTGGACACCAAGCTGAAGGATGAACTGAGTTATCTGCATTCAAAGTTAAGTTAATAAAACTGCGTTGGACCATTCATACAAGTCTGTGCATCATTCCCATCTGACGACCCTCTATTACTACTACTAGTAATTTTCTCCAGCCGGAGCCACCGCCTGGGGCCTGTTCGTCTCACAAGGTAGGAACACCGTGACAATCCCAACAAAGACCTAAGTGGCCCAGATACCCCTTGGCACTCCTACCACTGGGACAGAAGGAAGATCACCTTAGAGGGCCCTGGAGGGGGAAAGGGTCACCACCGTAGCAACCACGGTTCTGCTCGCTGCAGATTGCTGTCTGATTTCTTTTATGTATTTGCTTGACAATGACTTTAGTTTTTCTATCTGGAGAACTTCTTCCAGGAGAAAGATCTTCCTTTCTGTGCTTCCTGTCCTCTCTGTGTCTTCATAGAAACTCCACCTCCGGGCAGGAATTAGGGCCAGCCCACTCCTATTAAGAGGGGAGGAACAGGGTGGTTAGCCCTGTTCTTGCCAAACATACCCTTACTTGAACCCACAGCTAAAACATGAAAATTCCTCCTGGTCTGGGGTACTGCACATATAACTTAAGGTGGATGATTAGACAGAGCTGCAAGGTCTTCCGTGGTAGAGGATGGAGGTGTCCAGAGAGCCTGCCCTCTCCTGCCTGTGTAAGGACAGCTGGGAATACGAGTAGGTGAGGTAGGCAGCCACCTATCTGGTAGATGTCATTTATTCAAAATAGATATAAAAAATATCCCTGGCTTAGCTATCTTATCTGGTCTACAGTATTTTCAGTAAAAGGGTTTGCCAAAATTATGTCCACACCACAAAATAATGGTATGAACTGCATATTGATTGTACAAAAAAAGTTAATATACAATCTTCCTAATATAAACCTTACAAATTAAATGACTGTGGGATTGTAATTGGCATGTGGTACAATAGCATGTCCCCAACTGATGACAATTTTACACTAGTTTTATACGGGTCCATTTCCCTTATTATGTCTGTGAATTCCAGCCAGACCATGAGTCTGATTACCTAAACCAGGGATCAGCAACCTCCAGCACTCCAGCTGTGGTGAAACTATGACTCCCAGCTTGCTTGGCTCTTCTCAGAACTCCCACAGAATTGAATGAGGCATGCTTGGAGTTGTAGTTTCAACACATCTGGATTGTTGGAGCTTGCTGGCTACTGACCTAAACTTACAGTACAGTAAGTCCTTATAATGCTGTGAGTTCAAATAATTAGTCCTGTGGTTGGGCCAGGATTCACAGCCATAATATACAGGCCGGATTATGGGTACCATGTGTGCAGTGTCCCACTCTGTGATGGTCATGGGGCCCTGTTTACATTTGGGTATTTGCAGTATGCCATGTCAATGTATTTCTGTATATAGCTGTAATTCCTTATAACAGGCTGTTTTAGAGGTGCATGTCATTACATCCATTCACCCCTAGGTGGTGCTGTCACCACACATATATACCTTAGGGTGTGTCAGTTCTGTGTAGAAGGAAGAAAGTTAGCTGAGGAGTTAGGAGCAGGACAAGATAAGTCCAGTATGTAGCTGCCATTTTAGCCCTGGCCAAGCTGAGGAAGTGGAGAACATCCTTTAGAGCTACTTAGCATAGACCAGAGTAACCAGGATATAGGGAAAGTCTAGTGGAGATAGGAGCAGCATTAGCTTATGGACTCCATAGCACCAGTGACCAGGAGAAGCCTAATAGCACCTGGACACAGTTGGACAACTAGGCGCAAAGTTGTCAATTAACATATACCTCTATGGATAGTGTGGACTAGTGTATCTGAAAGCAACCAGTGGAAATCTCAATGCACCTATTCTCAAGCCTGTTATTAGGATTGCAGCTAAAGCCAATCGTGTATGCATCATATGGGTTGTCAGTGTAACTGAACTGTACTAACTACCTCAAGTCAATTTATCAAGCAAAAGTTCAGTTGTTTACAACCATTGACTACTCATCCTTTCTACCACCTTCTTTTTCACCTAACGGTGCTGGCGTCACGACTAACAGGGACTCTACCTCCAAGGCACCTAAAAACACAGACCACCAAGGGCATCTCAACTACCATCTGGCAGGAGCCCCTGTATCACAGAGAGTGCCCCGAAGGATCTAGTGCCAACCTTCCCATCACTGCATGCTGGCCCAGGTTGCTGCAGAACTGTGAGTACAATAACTACTACACCCATCGGCTCACCACCACACTCACATATCGCCCCTGTGGCCCGGTCGCTGCATGTGCACCAGACTGCATAGAAAGTCTGTCCACCCCTATAACTTAGTATTTTAAAATAGTTAGCCTCACCACAAGTATCATTATATATGTTAGAATATATATGCACACTAATTACACTAAATGTATTTTTTATTTACACATCTATATGTGCATCTTCACTACGTACAGTACAATACATTTCAAAGGGTTGTCCGGGTTCAGGGCTATCACCTCTTCTGTATTCACTTAATATGTATTTGAGGAGCAGGGAAATGCTCTGTTGCTCCCCTTTGCCTGGCTGCATTGCACAGTGCTAGCCCCTGTTTGCTGTGAGCCAGTGACATATCAGGCTTCACAGCACTATGCTAGGCGGAGGCTTTTGGCTATCAGTGAGCCTGGTGATGTTGCCGGCATACATAGATGGTGTATAGTGAGCCCTAGGCTCTTTTGGAGGCGGGTGCTGTGCAAAGTAGCATAGTTGTTATGGATGTTCCTGCGACACGTGGTATAATCTGACATGTTTTCCTTTTTTGTTGCTGGTATTTACCACACCCTTTTCCCTCAGGTGTTGCTGGTGTGGTAATTGTCCCTCCCCTATTTATTGCTGCTTCTCCCACAGTTCCTTGCAGTTTATAGCTTCAGTAGTTATTGTGGTGTGCTGGTGTGTGGTTCTCAGCTGAGATCCTGGAACCTACATTTCTTCATTGAAGATAAGTGTCCTCATTCCCTTTTGTGTGTTACGTTACTTTTCCCTGTTGTTTGTGATTAGGCCTGAGGGAGACTCCTGTTTGTCCTTCCTTGTAGAGGAACAGGTAGACTCATTCCTAACATTTCTCATTCCTGACATTAGTTCCAGGGTCCTATAGGGTCAGTTTGGATCTTAGGTTTCCTGTGTATGAACTCCATACCTCCCAACTTTGGAAATGGAGAAAGGGACAAATTGTGCTAATTTTTTCGGCACTGGGCCACGCCTCTAACTCCGCCCAAAACATAACTATACTCCTAATCCCACCCAGTCCCCTTACTGCCCCACATAGTAATTATCCCCCAGTTATATGCTCCCATTAGTATGCCCTGTTATGTGCCCCCAGTAATATGCCCAGTTATGTGCCCCCAGTAATATGCCCAGTTATGTGCCCCCAGTAATATGCCCAGTTATGTCCCCCCAGTAATATGCCCAGTTATGTGCCCCCAGTAATATGCCCAGTTATGTGCCCCCAGTAATATGCCCTGTTATGTGCCCCCAGTAATATGACCCGCTGTGCCCAGGGCCAGATTAAGGCTACCAGCAGTATGGAGCACAAAATTTATGATGGGGCCCCCCCTCGCCGCAACTTATGCAAGGCCCTCCAGAACAATGTAACAAAGTTCCGTTGAGGGTTATGTTTGAATCCAGTTTCAAGAATTTAAATGTAACCCTTAAACCGGCCGCACCGGGCCCAGGCCTATGGGTCCCAAGCAAAATGCAAAATGCCGCCCAGCCGTGCCATGTCCAGGCCTATGGGTCCCAAGCCCCACATATTTAGGGGTTTGGGTCCCCAAGGAATAAGACACACTCCCATGGGCCAGGGCCGGGCTCCTATCTGGGCTCCCCCCCCATTCTGCCTCCTTGGTCCCTGTCTGCCCCAGGGTCTCATCTGTGTCCCCCTCCCTGGCGTTTGTCTGCGCCGCCGCCTCCCTGCCCCCTTGGTTCCTGTGTGCGCCACCCTGGCCCTTGTCTGCGCCCACAGCCCTTATCTGTGCCCCCTTTTTCTGTGCCTCTCTGGCCCTTGTCTGTGCCACGCTGGCCCTTATCTGTGCGCCCCTCACCCCCCCAGACCTTGCTTGTGACCCTGCTCTGTGCACTACCCTGGTGCAGCCCCTGGCACCAGCCCCTGCGCCCCCTTTGGCTGTGCCTACCTGGCCCCTGTCTGCACCCCTGGGATCTGGCCCTTGTCTTTGTAAGCCTCTTCCTGGTCCCGGATAAGCCTTTGTAAGCCTCCCCTGGGCCCTTATCTGTGCCCCACTCCCTCTTTGTCTGCGCCTCTCTGTTTCTTGTCTCTGCTGCCCCCTGTGTGCGCCACCCTGGCCCTTATCTGTGCACCCCTCATCCCCCATTCCCCCCCGGACCTTGCTTGTGACCCTGCCCCTTACCCCTTATCTGTGCGCCACTGGCCCTATTCAGTGTAGCCCCTAGCCTTATCTGCGCCCCCCAGGCCTTGTTTGCACAGGTGTACTGTGACATCACTGTGCTTATTATCCCTGTACTGTGACATCACGGTGTTTATTATCCCTGTACTGTAACATCACTGTGTTTATTATCCCTGTACGGTGACATCACTGTGTTTATTATCTCTGGACTGTGACATCACTGCGTTTATTATCCCTGTACTGTGACATCATTGTGTTTTATATCTGAACGGTGACATCACTGTGTTTATTATCTCTGTACGGTGACATCACTGTGTTTATTATCCCTGGACTGTGACATCACTGTGTTTATTATCCCTGTACGGTGACATCACTGTGTTTATTATCTCTGGACTGTGACATCACTGCGTTTATTATCCCTGTACTGTGACATCATTGTGTTTTATATCTGAACGGTGACATCACTGTGTTTATTATCTCTGTACGGTGACATCAACTGTGTTTATTATCCCTGGACTGTGACATCACTGTGTTTATTATCCCTGTACTGTGACATCACTGTGTATTATCTCTGTACGGTGACATCACTGTGTTTATTATGTCTGTACAGTGACATCACTGTGTTTATTATCTCTGTACAGTGACATCACTGTGTTTATTATCCCTGTACAGTGACATCACTTTGTGTATTATCCCTGGACTTTGACATCACTGTATTTATTATCTCTGTACTGTGACATCACTGTGTTTGTTATCCCTGTACTGTGACATCACTGTGTTTATTATCCCTGTACTGTGACAACATTGTGTTTATTATCTCTGTACGGTGACATCACTGTGTTTATTATCCTGGACTGTGACATCACTGTGTTTATTATCCCTGGACTGTGACATCACTGTGTTTATTATCCCTGGACTGTGACATCACTGTGTATTATGTCTGTACGGTGACATCACTGTGTTTATTATGTCTGTACAGTGACATCACTGTGTTTATTATCCCTGTACAGTGACATCACTTTGTGTATTATCCCTGGACTTTGACATCACTGTATTTATTATCTCTGTACTGTGACATCACTGTGTTTGTTATCCCTGTACTGTGACAACATTGTGTTTATTATCTCTGTACGGTGACATCACTGTGTTTATTATCCCTGGACTGTGACATCACTGTGTTTATTATCCCTGTACGGTGACATCACTGTGTTTATTATCCCTGTACGGTGACATCACTGTGTTTATTATCCCTGTACTGTGACATCACTGTGTTTATTATCTCTGTACTGTGACATCACTGTGTTTGTTATCCCTGTACTGTGACATCACTGTGTTTATTATCCCAGTGCAGGAAGTGGTCTGTGTTTGTGTGTTTGTTTTCTATTTTTCAGGATCGTGAATGCAGAGGACTACATCGGATTCGGTGGACTACGTCGGACCAGCTTTTTTTTTTTTTTTTTTTTATAAAATGGTCAAACAGGGGTCTGGGGGAGTGTTTATTTCAATAAAATGTTTTATACTTGTGTGTATTTTTTTTTTTACAATACTACAGTTTTAGTAATTACGGCTATCTACAGACGGCCCTGATTACTAATACTGGGCTTAGTGCTTGCCGGTATGGCAGGCCAGCACTAACCCCAACATCTATTACCTCGGCACCCACCGCCACCAGGGGTGCCGGGAAGAGCCAGGTACCCGCAGGACCGGACCTTCTAAATTGAGGGTCTGGCTCTGGGGCGGCTGCAGGCTGGTACCATTAGGCTGGGAAGGGCCAATAACCGTGTCCCTTCCCACCCTGGTAGTGCCAGGCTGCTGCTGCTGGTTGTATCTGGCTGGCGAAGGAAAAAAGGGGTGGACCCCACGCCAATTTTTTACAAAAATAATTAAATAATTAAAAAAAAAATGGCGTGGGGTCCCCCCCTTTTTTTGTTTATTGAAATAAACACTCCCCCAGACCCCTGTTGGACCATTTTATTAAAAAAAAAAAAAAAAGCTGGTCCGACGTAGTCCATCGAATCCGACGTAGTCCTCTGCATTCACGACCCTGAAAAATAGAAAACAAACACAGACCACTTACCTCTTCCTGCACTGGGATAATACACACAGCGATGTCACTGTACAGGGATAATGAACACAGTGATGTCACTGTACAGGGATAATAAACACAGTGATGTCACAGTACAGGGATAACAAACACAGTGATGTCACCGTACAGAGATAATAAACACAGTGATGTCAAAGTACAGGGATAATAAACACAGTGATGTCACCGTACAGGGATAATAAACACAGTGATGTCACCGAACAGGCATAATAAACACAGTGATGTCACCGTACAGGGATAATAAACACAGTGATGTCATAGTACAGAGATAATAAACACAATGATGTCGCAGTCCAGGGATAATAAACACAGTGATGTCACAAATCAGGGATAATAAACACAGTGATGTCACCGAACAGGGATAATAAACACAGTGATGTCACCGAACAGGGATAATAAACACAGTGATGTCACTGAACAGAGATAATAAACACAGTGATATCACAGTACAGAGATAATAAACACTGTGATGTCACAGTAAAGGGATAATAAACACAGTGATGTCACAGTCCAGGGATAATAAACACAGTGATGTCACAGTACAGAGATAATAAACACTGTGCTGTCACAGTACAGGGATAATAAACACAGTGATGTCATAGTCCAGGGATAATAAACACAGTGATGTCACAGTCCAGGGATAATAAACACAGTGATGTCACAGTACAGAGATAATAAACACTGTGATGTCACAGTACAGGGATAATAAACACAGTGATGTCATAGTCCAGGGATAATAAACACAGTGATGTCACAGTCCAGGGATAATAAACACAGTGATGTCACAGTACAGAGATAATAAACACAGTGATGTCACAGTACAGGGATAATAAACACTGTGATGTCACAGTACAGGGATAATAAACACAGTGATGTCACAGTCCAGGGATAATAAACACAGTGATGTCACAGTACAGGGATAATAAACACTGTGATGTCACAGTACAGGGATAATAAACACAGTGATGTCACAGTCCAGGGATAATAAACACAGTGATGTCACAGTCCAGGGGTAATAAACACAGTGATGGCACCGTACAGGGGTAATAAACACAGTGATGTCACAGTACAGAGATAATAAACACAGTGATGTCACAGTCAAGGGATAATAAACACAGTGTACAGAAAGTAAAAAAAAAAAATTATACTTACCTTTTTCATAGCAGCAGGGCCAGCATCATCAGAGCAGAAGATCTTCTTCTCATGTCTGAGGTACAGAGAGCTGCAGCGGGGACAGGAGGGAGGATGGAAGAAGCAGACAGCCGATTTCGGCTGTCTGCTCCTTCCTGCAACAGGCAACTGTCTCTATGTCCTATGGACGCAGAGACAGCTGCCAGAGGCTTGGGCATACCTCCCCCGTACCGGGACAGCGGGACTGCCACTGCAATCCGGGACTGTCCCGCTGGATCCGGGACGGTTGGGAGGTATGGAACTCGCCTACATTTTGGGCTTGTTCATACTGGTAGTAAGGATTTGAGTTAGTTTCCTTTAGGAGGTGTCCATCTTCCTTGTAGTGGTTTCCAGGCCTAATCTCCATTCCCTCCTATGCTCAGTGTGGTTTTCCCCCACACCTGAGCATGACAATAGTATCCATTCCTTCAGCAACAATGATGTACCTGGTAGGATCCAGCTGTATAAGACCATCTGCACACATTTCTGTATCATATATGCACCAAAATCCACAATTTCTAATTGTAGATTTTGGTGCTGATTAGATGCAGTTTTGCTGCAGATTTCAAGATTCCATTAAAGCGAGTTAAATCCACAACTAAAACCCCAAACATAATTGACATGCTGTGAATTTGGAAATCCGGAATGCAGGTCAATTTCCAGACAGAAACAATCCACAAAGCGTACATGAGGTTTGTATAATCTCATCTACTTTGCTGGTACTGTAGTACGCTGTGTTTTTCCTGCACAGGAATCCGCCCATGAAAACCGTGCGCATTCCGCAAAGTGTACAGGTGGCCTAATATAGCAAGCACACAGCCGCAATGTCCGGGATCGGCAATAACTCAAACAGATCATTTATCCTCTCAGATGCCACATTCAACATCAATGAAATCGTGGGGCTCTGATCAGTTGCCATGACAGCCTGAGGCCTGCTGAACGTTCCCAGGCCTGTCATAGTAAACTGCCTGTGAAGCTGTGCACGAAGTACAGCTCAGCAGGCAGAGAATTAAACTTACAATGACCATAATAGTTTTCTATTATGGTCTATGGGACAAGTGAACAAAAGATCCCAGGTTATAGCTCCGTAATGGGCTCAAATTTAAATACATATATATATATATTGACAATGGAAATCAAACCCATTTCCTAATTTTACATATAAAAAAAAAAAAAAATCAGAATTGGTATTGTCGCGTCTGAAAATTTCTGGACTATTAAAATATAAAAATCATTTGCCTGCATGGTTCCTGACGTAATAAAAAAAAACTATTAAAAACCTTTGCTGCTCTCCTGCAGTTGGGGACAGGAGGATGTCCATGAATGAGGAAGTGGAGGAGTCAGGTAAGTGACTGGTTTCACCAGACCGACACAAACATGGAAGTGTCAATAGGTCCTGACCTTGTTGCTGGGGTGAGAAAGATATGTACTGTCCCTGCCTGGTGTGCTCCAGGTGTCCACAGTGGAGTGCACCCTGCTTAGCAGTGAGAATTGCAAGGAGTTGCCCACATTATCCACCACATGAGAGTACAAGGCAGGGATGAATTTTTTGGAGAAACAATGCCAGCTAGGCATATTCCAGCAGACTCTACTAATTTGTACAACAGAGACTGAAACACCAGAAACTTTGCCAGGTAGGAGTTAAGTCTGTGCAGATTGCTGGGCATGTAGAGTTATTTCCTAGTCACACATTATATTATCAATATGCTGGTGAGTATGACAAGGACACTGTACTGCACCTGGATGTGGCCGAAAAGGAGACCACAAGAAGAAGGTCACTCTTGTTGTGCTCGCTGGCGGCCACTTCTATATTCCCAAAGTAACCAGTCATGCTGCCTATGGCTTATTTTCCTCTTTACAGATCTTGTAAACAGCAATGATTTTGTCAGATTTCTGGCAGTGTGAAGAAAAACTGCCAGACAGGAGATCACTCACACATTGAACACAGACTTAGAGGGCTTGGCTTAGGTTTGTCACATTTTGAGCATGTACCCACAGTATCAGCGGCATCACCAGTTCCCAAAGCAGTTCTTTGGGAGGTTCTGGCTGTACATTGACACTGCTCATTATTGCTGCTGACATTACCATCCTCCTCTAATGTTACCTCATTCTCGGCACCTCGATCCTGTTCAAAAACACAATCATCATCAAAATACTCAACCTCCCCGCCACTTTTATCAGACTGTGATATGTTATTGCGAGCTCCCTGGCCCCCCTCCCGATTAACTGCTCTGTATTTGCCCCGAGTGCCACTGTCGGTACCACTGCCCCAACGGCCACCACGAAGGCTACAGCTTCCACTACTACCACCACTAACACAGCTATGCATGAGGTCCCCCCGTCTCCCATTCAACCTCCTTCTCATAGCAGTCCAAACACTCACTGTTCTCACAGAATTCATCAACAGGGTGACACACTTGACTATCTCCTTTACTGTGTGATGGAATTTTGTTGCCTCTTCTTAGGAAAAAGGAAGGCACCTCACTAGGAAGGGGCAGTGATGACAGAGAGGATGCAACTGAAAGGCCTCTCTGGGTTTGCAAGGAGTAGGACCAGGAGGAATGCTTTGACTTTTGGCTCCAAGGGAAGATAACTCAGAAGTGACCTCTATGTCACCCTGCTCTGACTGATAGGAGAAGCAAGCCATCCAGTCCAAAACCTTATCTTCTTTGTCCTCAATAATAATGTTACACCTTTTGGGAGCCAGGGAGAACCGTGGTCTACTACCACTACAAGTACTACTAGTGGATGGATGGTTGATGCTGTTACCCACATTCTGAGCCTGGGTCTTTCATATTGCACTCTTCTGTTTTTTAAACATGTTATTATGAAGTCTAGGAAAAGCCACAGGTTTCAGATTATTAAACTAGCAAAATTGCAAGTGTCTTTTCTGAAATTTACAAACATGTGCAATTAAATGTCCCAAATTCCTCCCCTATCATAAACACACTGTTATTGAGAAGTTGCAATGGTAAATACAATTTTTGTATTTTTGCAGTAAAACTTCTTTGAACTACACACTCTGATGCAGTAACACCGGACCTTCACTAACCGTTGGATATGATAATGCAATTTTTTGGCAGTGATGATAAAAGTCTATTCAGCTACTGTACATGCTGTGATGAAGTATGTGCTCACTAACACAGTTGTCATTTGCATTATGGAAGTGAAATGCAGTACAATTATTAAATGCTTTTTTTCACAGAATAACTTGCATTCACTAAAACACATGCAATATTTTTGTTATGATAATACTGTCCCTTCCCTATCACCTTTTTCTCTCCCTATAATCTTCTTACACTGTCACTCCCTATCATCTATTCTCTCTATATAATCTTCTTATATTGTCCCTAGCTCAGTGTTTCAGTCTGCAGAGGCAGAGCCACACAGCACATCTTTTCCTGCAAGTACAAAGCAGATGTTTTGCTTGTTATGCACAGGCACCTCCCTATCTAGAATAACAGAATGTTAATCCGCTATATCCTTCTTCTTCTCCTCCTGCTTTCTAAAACTCAGTATGAATTCAATATCTTCTCCCATCTCATTCGGTCTCCCACCAGACCTTTTAATCACAATGGCTCCATATTTTCCCCATTCTCACAAGTCTGCTGCCTTGGGATGACACTTGATTACACCTTGTCCTTTAAATCATACATCCAAGCCCTTACCACCTCCAACTCTAAAAAAAAAATCTTTGATCCACTCATCAGGATCCAGGATCCATAAAATTGCTAGCACGTGTCCTCATCATCTCCCGCCTAGGCTACTTGAACAATAACCCTCTTTGGCCTCCCATCTAACACTCATGCACCCTTACAATCCATCCTCAACTGTGCTACCTGATTACTACATCTTTCCCTTTGTTTCTGCCTCTCCCCTCATTAAAAATTCACCCCCTTTCCCCACTTTACATATAAGCATAAATAGATATTAAAAATAACGATTATTGGTAGTTTTGAGTCCAAAAATGCCCAAACTAACAAAACATAAAAGTATCTATCCCATACGGTGAACATTGAGATGGAAACAGTTGATTTTCCTACCCCAACATAGTGTAATGAGCAATAGAAAAGTCATGCATAACCCCCAAAAGAATTCCGTAAAATCAACAGCTCAACCAGTAAAACAAAAGCTCTTACACAGTTCTTAACCCCTTCACCCCCTGAGCTTTTTTCGGTTCTGCATTTTCGTTTTGCGCTCCCTGCCTTCAAACAGCCATAACTCTTTTACTTTTCTGTTCACATAGCTGTATGAGGGCTTGTTTTTTGCGGGACAAGTTGTACTTTCCAACGCCACCATTTAATATTGCATACGGTGTAGTGGGAAGCGGGAAAAAAATTCCAAACCGGGTGAAATTGCAAAGAAAACGCTATTCCGCTACAGTTCTACGGGTTTCTTATTTACAGCGTTCGATGTGCATTAAAACTGATCCATTACTTTCATTCTACTGGTCAGTACGAATCCGGCAATACCTAATATGTATAGTTTTTCCTGCGTTTTCATAGTGATAAAATAATTAGAAAGTTGCCCTTTTTTTTTTTTTTTTCCTTGTCAATCTTGACCCCTATAACTTTTTGGTATTTATGTGTACAGAGCTGTATGGGGGCTCATTTTTTGCGGGACGATCTGAAGTTTTTATTGATACCATTCTGGGGTGTGTATGACTTTTTGATCACTTTTTATTTAATTTTTTTAGAAAAAAAAAGCGACAAAAAACGGCAAATCGCCATTTGGACGCTTTTTTCCGCCACACAATTCGCCGTATTGGAATTTTTTTTTTATATTTTAAAAGTACGGGGCATTTTCGGTCACGGTGATACCCATGATGTCTATATTTATTGTTATTTAGGCATTTATTTTTTACTTATACGGAAAGGGGGGTGATTTGAACTTTTACATCTTTTTTATTTTTTATATATTTTTTAACTTTTTTTTTAAATTTTTTTTACTATTAGAAAGCTCAAATATGGGCTTATATATTGTGGCTTTTTTTTTTTTTTCTTTATGAGCAATTATGGATTTTATAGACTCAGAAATCCATGAGTTGCTCATTTCTTATCCTGGCCTGCCATCTAGTGGCCAGAATAAGAATTGCACTTTGAAAACTGTAATCCTCACCAGCGAGGATTACAGTTTTCATATGGTGTACAGACACCCCGATTGGCCACACGGGGTGTCTGTACACCACCCGGAAGCGAATGCTTCCGGGTTGAAACGCAACTAGATGCCGTGATCACGTGTGATCACGGCATCTAATCAACCAGGAAGACGCCGCCGATGGCGGTAAGTAGCGGCAAGTCTCTGCTGTTAGAAACAGCAGAGACTTGCCGGCCATGACGCCCGCCGCACCCGCGAGCGGGCGCCATGTGCCCGCATCGCCCCAGCACCGTACATGTACGGCGCTGGGCGCGAAGGGGTTAAGATATCTAAAAAAGTTATGAGTGTCAAAATATGAAAGAAATTAAAAATAACAACACTAAATAAACTTCATATCACTGTTATCCTTCTGACTTACAGAATAAAGAGAATGTGTCATTTTTACCACACAGTGAACACCATAAAAATAAAGCCCTAAAGCATAGACACAACTGTGAATGTTTTCCAATTCCACCCCATGAATCTTTTTTTCCAGATTCCCAGTACATGATATAGAATATAAAATGGTAGTACAACTTGTTCTGCAAAAAGCAAGCCCCTCATTTCAATAGGCGGGATTGTAGCAACCCAGGTACAGGAGTCAGTTTTAGGTATTACCTGGATACAGCAGGATACAGTGTTTCTGCGCTTGAAGAAACAGGTGTCCAACTTCTTCCATCTCTTGGTATGGGCTATACAGGAGTAGCCCATGTGATCAGCTGTCAGGATGTCATACTGTTGCAAGATGCACCAAATAGTACCTTTCACAAGACCAGAGGGCGAGTGGTATTCATAAGTTAAATTTAAAACTAACCCTTAGCCATTAGTTGCTGCACTCCTGTCTATAGAAAGTTCACTTTTGGTAAGCTGAAAACCCATTTATAACTGCATTTTTAAATTTAAAGAGGACTTTTCACCAGTCCTGACATGCCTGTTTTAATAGCTACATGCATTCCTCATGTACTAACAATTCTGGAAGATCTATTCTTATGGCTCTATGTTGTGCAATTTCTTTATTATTTCTACTAGAAGTTATGAATGAATTGCTATTTGCCTTCAGTAAGGGTACAGAGGGATGGTAACCAGTTAGGGTGTGTACCTGCACAGTCTTACTCTATCCAATTGGTGCTGCCATTGTCAGACTGTACAGGTACACCCCCCCCCCAACTGGTTACCACCCCTCTGTACCCTTACTGTAGTCTGCTAACAATTAATTTATAACTTCTACTACAAATAATAAAGGAATGGCACAACATAGATACATAAGAATAGATGTTCCAGAATTGTTAGTACGTGGGGAATGCATGAAGCTATTAAAACTGGCATGTCAAGAGAAGTGACAGGTCCTCTTTAAGCAGTGATGGTATATTGTTAAGCTAAGTCTTGGTGACGTGAGTTCACTTTAGACAAAGAGATTGATTGCTCCAGACAAGCTGACTTATTTGGCAACCAATTTCTGGGTTACATTTTAATGACAGTAGAAATTTAAATAGGAAGTAGCTATCAATATATTCATATCAGTGAAATATTAGCATCATCATCTGGATTCCCTGTTCCTTTCTTTCTTACACATTCTTAAGCATGCAAACACATATCACTTATATTTAGAAGCAGCTTGCTGAATTAAATTCTTAGCAACAGTATATTTAAATAGCGGTATTTTTAGGCTTTCGACTAATAGGAGATTCTGCTTATTAGCATATGTACCAGAAATAGCTGGCATGCTGAAAGACAAGTGTGTCATCCCATGAATGGATCTAACACCTGCAGAATATTGCAAATTGGGAAAAGTTGCTCTTTTTTTTAGACTATGCTTGAAGCATAATGCATATTTCATTTGCAGATCATATTTATGTGGAAATGTGTAAAACCACAATGTAGCTAAGATATTCTCAGATTTGAATTTTTAGAATTCCCAGTAACAAATACATACATTGAAACTTCTAGTAATTTTACAGAATAAAATGTACAATAATACTGTGTGTGGAATATTCTGAGCTAACATTTTTTTGAAGACTAGCAGCCATATAAACTGCTAGGGTCAAGGTGAGGTATACGCCAAAGGTATATACGTACCACAGCAACCTTGCGGGGAATGTATTATTTCTAGAGATGAGCGAGCATGCTCGTCCGAGCTTGGTGCTCGTTCAAGCATTAGGGTACTCGTAAGTGCTCGCTGCTCGGACGAGTATCTCGCCATGCTCGAGGAAATGGCAACTTCCGCATCGTGCTTTTTTGGCGCCTAAAAACACAGCCAATCACAAGCCAGGAGACTCTGCGTACCACCCAGCATCACGTGGGGCCCTTACATGTCGATAGCAGGGGTTGGCTGGCCTGATCAGGTGACCCTGGAATATACTACCGACTGGCCGCAGTGCTCGGCTCAGATGCCGTCTGGATGTCGTTAGGGATAGAGCTGCTGCCTTTCAGGGACAGTGTTAGGGCCTGCATTTAGTTGTCTGTTAGGCAGGGATCACCCACAAAGAACCCAACAGCCCTTCTAAGGGCTAGAAGACATTTTTTTTTTTTTGTCACTTGGCTGGCTGGCACTAGTAGTGCACCTATCGCCATGTATAACCCCCTATTATTTTTTTATGTTATATCTCAGTGATACAATCCATTGCACACAGCAGTGTGGAACCATTCTGTGTGTCACAGTTCAGTACACTCGCTATTTTCTGTCCAGGTGACACTTTCTGTATGTCACCCAGATACAACTTGATCAGTCTAGTCTAAATATAGTCAGTTCTGCACGATACTGTCACCAAAAAACAAAATACAAAAAAATAATTAGTTTTTTTGTTGTTTAGCTGAGTAATACAAATCCATTTCACACAGCTGCGTGTAACCTTTCTGTGTGTCACAGTTCAGCACACTCACTCCAAACCATATTACTGTCCAGGTGACATTTCTGTACGTCACAAAATAGCCCAGCCACTGCTACCTGTCACGTATATATAGCTTGATCCTAAAAATCTCTTGCGACATTTGTCTGGGTCGGCAGTCTAAATAGCCCATCGTAGGGTGTCAGTCGCTGTACGATAGTTTTGCACGTCACGTCCCAAAAAAACAAAAACTAAAAGAAAAAATATTAAAACAAATAGAAAAAAAATATTTTTTTTTTGTTTTAGCTGAGTGATACAAATCCATTTCACACAGCTGCGTGTAACCTTTCTGTGTGTCACAGTTCAGCACACTCACTCCAAACCGTATATACTGTCCAGGTGACACTTTCTGTACGTCACAAAATACAACCAAGTGACCTGCTACCTGTCACGTATATACAGCTTGATCCTAAAAATCTCTGTGCGACATTTGTCTGGGTCGCAGTCTAAATAGCCACCGTCATTAGGGTGTCAGTCAGCTGTACGATAGTTTCTGCACGTCACGTTCCCAAAAAAACAAAACTAAAAGAAAAAAATATTAACAAAAAATAGAAAAAAAATAATTTTTTTTGTTGTTTTAGCTGAGTGATACAAATCCATTTCACACAGCTGCGTGTAACCTTTCTGTGTGACACAGTTCAGGCAGCACTCACTCCAAACCGTATATACTGTCCAGGTGACACTTTCTGTACGTCACAAATACAACCAAGTTACTTGCTACCTGTCACGTATATATAGCTTGATCCTAAAATCTCTGTGCGACATTTCTCTGGGTCGCAGTCTAAATAGCCACCGTCATTAGGGTGTCAGTCAGCTGTACGATAGTTTCTGGCACGTCACGTTCCCAAAAAAAAAAACTAAAAGAAAAAAATATTAAAAAAAAAATAGAAAAAAAAATA